>QJNU01000809.1:0-29323 GCA_004154915.1 Monosporascus ibericus | reverse complement strand
ACGGTCTATAAAGTTCTGACCTGGCAACTTTTGTATGTAGTCTTCTAGAGAACCAAGGCACGCCCGACAATTCCTTTTCCCAAGCAACCGATCAAGATGTCCTACATACATCAGCTTCGATAAGCCTCGTCCCAATTCAATAAGTATCGTGATATATTCGGTATTAATATTAAAACATTTAATAATTATTTATTATATCCAACTTAACGTTTACGCGTATAAGATTCCGATATAAAAGAATTTCGAAGTTTATTCGCTATTTTAAGTACGCCGAAAAAGAAACAACCTATTATTAAACAATCGAAACCCCACACTTTTATAAATCTCGTACCTTACGAAAAGAAATTTTAAAAACCGCAGCCGGAAATACCGATAAACCTTAACTTAAAGTACTTGATAATAACTAATTCATTTAAGCTTTCGGCGAAATTACTTACCTTAATAAACTTATTATTATTAAAATCCTTATTAAAGCCGATACGAAATATGTAATAGGAACCTAAAAATATTAATTAATACTTTAAATTAATTATTATAAAAATATTAGAATTATCGAAGGCCTTAGCAATCAAAGTCCAAGGTACGTAATAAGCTTTAAAAATGGTGGTCGAAAGCCGGCTTTAAAGGATATTATTAACGGTTGCGAAAGAATAAGATTATAAATCGTAAATATCTTGGATTTACTTTAAATCTGGGACATTAAATATTTTGAGTTAATACTTAAGAAAAGGCTGACATGGGAAAAGGTATGCTTAGGGCGAAGAAATGACCTTTTTAATATTAACTAAAGATTATCCATATTATTTATTAATTTATTTGTTTATATAATTGATATTTTACGTTCCTGAATTAACTCGAACTAAGATGTCTTAAATTTAAAAACAATAAAATTATTTTAAAAGTTAATACGATATGCTTAAAAAACACCTAAAGGTAAGATTTAAGGAATACTAACTTAGGAGTACGCATTAAGATATATAAGTTAAAAACATATAATTTATAAGGTATTATATTAATGTTTATTATTTTCCTTAACTTTTAAGGTTTATTATATACCCGTAATAATATATAGTTAATCTAGATTAAGAAGAATTAATATTAAAATGGTGCAGGGTGCGGAGCCGGGTACATGGCTTTGCCGATCAATTAATCATTACCAGTCATGTATTTTTAGGAGCTTATTTTTCGCTGGGCGCAACCCCACAAAAACCAGACACTCATCATCGTTTTTACATTCATGGATTCAACACCACATAATACAGTTTGCGTTACCTTTATTATCTTTTGAACCGCGGGCTTAATCGTAATACTCTCATCAAATATGCACTAATCAGGACCAAATCGCCCCGTCCCAATTCATTTGGCTGCCAATGCAAGGAGACTGGCTTTAGTTAGCTGCCGAAGCAACTTGCGATTTCCGATTATCAGACGGAGGGAATAAGATCCTAATTAAAACGCGACCTCGATTATAATTACGGCTACGATTACGAACATAACGACTTAATAACGATACGCGAACTCGACGACTAAAAAAAGGATAAGGTTTTACGATAACGCCAGAACCTTTTTTACGATTAATAAAAAAGCTGTTAAGCTAAAATTACGATACCTTATTTTCAAATACGGCTTTATTCGGAAAACGATAAAAGAGCATAAGCGCGAAAAATAACCGGTTTTAAAATATGGATTCATTATTTAAATTTTAAACCGATTACGTAATTTAAAAAACAAATTATATTATATAAATATTAACGTAATAAAATTAAGGTTGTAAAACATTTTGAATTAGGGTTATTAAAGCCATAATTATATCGCTAGCAAGGTAACTATTCGGATTTTAACTGATTAAATAGTGGGACCGACGACAAGATTAATAATATAAAGCAAATTGCAAATTTAAGCAAGAAAAGGATTAAGGTTATAAAACTATTAATATTACAGACGAAAGGAAAAGGACGAAAAACAACTAATATCCCTTAATATAATGCGAAAGTTAAAAAAGAAATAATAAATAACATATTTTGGACCTTACTAACGCTAATCGGATAGCATCCTGTTTAGTTATTATTAAAAAGTATTATTTAAAACCTGCTATTTTTAGTTAACCTTAATGTTAAAACACTTAAGTTAATAATGGAGGTATTAATAAGCAAACTGGAAAAAGCCCAGTTTAATATAAACCAAAGACGATACGTTAATCAGGATAAGACCGTCAAAACAGATAATAAAAGAAAAAGGCTGCATATCTTTCTATTTTAAGAAAAAGGAAGAGTATATCCAAAACAAGCCTTACGGATAGTTATTTACCTTATGCCTAAACATATTCCCGTTAACCCGGCACTTTAAAACCCGAATAATCTTAAAACTAATAAATCTAATTAATCTAAAATAAGCTTTAACAAGTTTGCTAAAAGCCGATCAAAGCTTTTTAAGATTATTACCCAAATTAAGCGATAATAAGACCTTTTACCTACACCGGAATTCCCTATTCCAAAAAGAAACTAAAGTCCTGTTTCAGATACTATTATTTAGTACCGATCGATAAAAAAACCCTTACGAAAGTAAAGTTAATAAAAAAGAGCCCCCAAGCAGTCCGATTAGATCCCCAGAACCTATACGGGATTCGAGCTTTTAAGCAGTTCCTAAAATCTCAAAATCCCGCAAGGACGAAAGATTGCACAGTCCTACAAGTCCTCAAAATTATCTATAGAACTTACGGTACCAACACCAGACGTTACACCCTTTAAACAGATTAATCAACAAGGATACGGCTTCCCAATGGATTTTATGGACCGGCTTTCGTCCTTAATAATTCTCCCGGACTTATCTGCCTTCCCGGATTTTCGCTTTTCTAAAACTGGAACTACCAACTAACTTAAAAGGGTTAACAAACTATTTAAGAAATATAAATTAACAAAGTTTAAGATTGTCGTTAAGGTACCTTTCTAAACGGATAGCAATACCATAAAAAACCGAGTTAAGGCTATTATTAAGGAACTTACTAAATAAAACGACGTTATTAAAATTATCTTAAAAACCTTTAAATTATAAAACCCAAAGCAAATCCGGATTACCAAAAACCGACTAACGACTTTAACGAAACAAATTTAACGTAATAAACCTAATCAAGTTTATAAGTACTATTTAAAATATGTTACCAAGGTAAAGAATATCCTGGAAAAATCCAAGCCAAAAGAAAAGATAACTAGCAAAAACGAATACACGGAAAGCTTACTGGAAGGATTATTTGCCGGTTATTTCGAAAAAGCTTTTAATAATTCCTCCATAAAGCTTAAAAGCTTATATGCGACAAATTACGACAATACGTTAATATTAACTAAAAATTAAGCTCTTAACAAGGCTGGACTATTTAAATATAAAGGCCGTAACCGATAACAAGGAAACGTCCGCTTTAATATCAACCATAAAAATAACGACCGGCTTTATTTAATTTAATAACTTAAGCAATAACGATAAGGAAATCCTTAACTACGATAAATACTAACGAATAAGACTAATCAGGTGTCCGAAATAACGAATACATTACAAAACTTGAAAATTACTTAAGCTCGATAGATTTAAAACTTAAAAGCTTTCAAAAAAAAGGTACGCAACCAAAAAACTGCCTAGAATTTACAATATTACGCTCCTCCAAGACAGAAAGCACCTTAAGCTTGCAACTATAGTATTAACCCTTCGATTAATACAGTAAGCTTCCAGCCGGATAATTTTAATTAATTAAGCTTTTACCAGAACTATAATAATTGTCAAAATCGTAAAGGTTATTAAAATAATTATCCAGGTCAAAAAGAACAATATGGCGGTTCTAATTATGGTACTTATTAATTTTGTCTAAAACCTGGACATAATATAAATAAACACCGTTTATTTAAAAATATGGAAAATACGGAATTAATTTTACTTAACGATAACGAATATACGATTTACCTAAAAATACCTAACGATCGAATTACGCTAGGTATAATATAGTTTCCCAGGTCCTCGAAAGCTAAACTATCGACCAGCAGATTCCGATCTGAAAGAAAGTTTCAAAATAAATCCATAACTTACCGGGCTTTCTTAGTCGCTTTAAGGAAAAGATACGGTACTTTGATCGGCGAGACGATATCTATGGAGGCAGGAAGTCGCCCAAAACTAACTCGGACAATACCCCAACTATTCCTATTAATCCTCCGAAACTTATACAAATTTTAAAGCCGTCCCGACAGGATTCTGCCATTAATCAAAACCGTATAACTAAAATTAATATAACCCATTTTATCGGAAAAAATAAAAAACCGTTTTACAGAAAAGCACCCTTACGTAACTAGCTATGGAGTAACCCTATCGAAAACAAAGGTATCCGACATTTGAAGGAAATCCGTACCTTAAAGGTCGACAACTTTAATCAGCCCGCCGTACTTACTAACGTTATAATAGCTAAACAAGTTAGGAAAAGAAAAAGAAAGTTTAATAACGGTACGAAAAAAAGTAAAACCGACAATAATAACCTGATACACGACGGACCTTTATTTCATAATATCGAGCCAACTATTTAAGCAGATAATTCTATTCAAATAAACAATACGACCCAGATACCTATTATTACCCAGGTAGATAATATTATTTAAACCGATAACGCTTTTAACCAGAAAGGCTTGATCCATAAATCTATCGTCAAGTTTTAAAAAAAGAAAATCCGTAAAAATTCCCAAAAAAGGTTCGAAATTACCTAGTCGGAATTAATAAAGGTTTGCCCAGACTTCGGCGAAGCTTTCAAAATTTTCATAACTACTAAAACTCTGAAAGTACTTAATCGTAAAAGCAGAAAAAGGATTAAAATAACCGAAGTTAAAATAAAGGGTTCCAAATCTTTAAAAACGAAAAAGACCCCCAAAACTTTAATTATAAATATCGGATAAAAGCCAAAAACTTAGCAAAAGGTAAAGGTCTTATCGGTACAACAATATAACCCGGCTAAATATATTACCCCGTTATTTAGATTTATATTTAAGGTAAATTATGGAAACGGCGAAAACTTAATTAATAAAGTTATGGACATAAAAGCCGAATCGAACGTTGTTATCGCTTCGTACGTTAAACGATATAAACTAGCAATACGATAAATACGAATATTATTCATAAACTTTAATTCGCACAAAAGGATTTTATTCGGAAATATTATCGAAATGCCGATCTAGCTAGCTAGTCGATTAATTACCATCCTTATATTTGTTGTTAACGATTATTTCGTTATACAGCCGCTAATATTTGAATTTAATTTTATAACCAAATCGAAGATAATACTTAATATAAACCCAAAAATAATAAAAGAAACTTTAAAGTTTGGTCCGATAAAGATCATTATCCGGTTAATCTTAACTAGAAAGGTTATTCGCAATATCCGCGTTAAAAGAAAGCTAGAAAAAAAAAAGCCGGTAAAATTGTAAACCGCTTTACTGGCGAAAGTAGGCCTATAAACGAAAAAACAAATAAATACATTACGGGCCCGTATATCTTTTCGATCAGTAATATTTATGCTAATTAAAACCCGATAACTATTTAAAAAGTTATAAAAAACAAGCTGGAACCTGGAAATACGGTATTAGGACATTTTAATAATAAAAAGCTTATATACGCCCTGTACGGAATCTTATAAAAAAAGATGCGAAAAGAAATAATAAAAACCGCATAATCCAAATTAATACGATATATAAGCCGAAATAGAAAAAGGTAATTCCTATCGATAATATACCAGCCGATAAATTAATCTTACCTAAAAACCTATATTAAAAAATTAAAAACTTAAAAAAACTTAACAATTTATTAATTAAAGCGAAAAAAAGCCCGACGAATCTGGTATTCCGTTAACTACCTTATTTCTTAAATTTACTACCATACCGTAAAGGACCCAACTTACAAAGAAAAACCAACGTTATTTTTAATTAATTAAGTAATAAATTTACCCGTATGAAAAAAGCCTTTTTTAAAAAAGTATTATTCCCTAAAAAAGCTACCTTAACATAGAATTAACAAAGATATAGCAAAGTTAAATTTAATATCGTCCCAAATTATAAAATGCGAACAATCCCTTATAAGGCGTAATAAATTAAGGGCATAATTATGCCGGCTAACCTTAAAAACAAACTAATCGAAATATTATAAATATAAATACAAAAAGAAATATTCGAATAATCTTATACCGCGTACAAAAACGTTTAGTTCCTTATGTAAAAAAAGGATAATAAATTACGATTAATTAACTTTACGATAAAGCTAAACGTTATTACTTTACGAAACGCTTTTATACTAAAACATTACAACGAATTCTTTGCGGATTTTATTATATGTTCCTTAATTATTTTAATAGATTTCTTTTTAAATTACGATCAAGTTATATTAATCCCGGTTAATAAAGGTTTAATTACTTTTACGACATTTTTAAAACTACTTAGGTATATTAATATAACTATAAAATTTATCAACTTTATCGCTTATTTTTGTCGTATGGTCGGAAAAATTTTAAACTATTTAATATTTTACATAGTTCGCTTATTTGTCGACGACGTTGGAATTAAAAGCCCGAAAATAAGATACGATAACGAAAAGATCTTTCCAGGGATTCGACGATTTGTTTATAAACATATCGTTAACATTAACAAAACCTTACTTAACTATAAACTTATTAATATTTCGATTAATATAAAAAGGTTTTAATAATACCAAAAAATCATAATTATAATCGGATTTTTTTATGGAATAAATAATCGCCGCTTAAATATAATTAAGGTAAAAAAGATGCTGAAAATTTAATTATACAAAAACGTTTCGGAAATTACAACGTTTTTAAATATTATAATTTATTATTGGATTTTTGTTACGTATTTTGTTATAAAGGTTAAGCTTTTTATAAAATTATTCCGGAAAAATCACATTTTCGTTTAAGGTTTTAATTAAAATAAAGCCATAAAGAGCGTTAAAAAAGTAATTACGATAGCCCTAATTTTAATTACATTAAACTATAACCTTATAATAGGCAAAATTATTATAAAGATAAACGCGAATAAAAAAAGCTTTAAAAGCATTTTCGGATAAATAATTAATAAAATTAAATATTCCGCGCGTTTCGAAAATGGTACTTAAAAAGGCGCCGAATTAAATTACGACACTAACAAGCTAAAGTATCAAGCCGTTTTTAAAATCTTAAGGAAATTCCGACACTATATATATAAAATCCGATTTATATTAAAACCCGACGTTAAAATATTAATTACCCAAATTAATAATTCGATAAATTTATTACCTAAAACGTTTATTATCCGTTAAATTATATAAATAAAGATATTCGATTTTAAAATTAAGCATAATTTTGCTAAAAAGAATATAACCGCCGACGGATTATCGAAAAAACTACCTAAAACCTTTAACGCGTTAAACGATTAATAAAAAGGAAAAGTTAATAACTTTATTAATATTTAACTAAACGTTATTCAGCTTAACCCTATTTTAATAGATATAATTACGATACTTATTACTATAGGTTAAAAGTAAAAACCATTTATTAGAAATTAATTTAAGGAGTTATAAAAGTACCCGAAATTCCTGATAATATTGAATCTGTTTAATTAATTACGAAATGTTCCGGAAGAGAAATTAGCTTTTAAAGCCGAGGTTTTAAATCATTTTATTCAAAACGGGATTTTTTAACGGAAGGTAAATAAGCGATACGATATCCGAAAGGTGGTTAACAACCAGCAAAGGTAATACGTAATAATTAGGCAATATTATAAGGATTACGGCCATAAAGAACAAAATTCGACTTATCGGCGCATAACAGCTTTTTATTATTAACGTAGAATATATGGATAAATTCGGGAAACGGTATTTGCGTATCCGAAATACCAAAAAGCCGCTAATTAACGCTTTAAAAGAATTACGGCTTTTTTTAACCTATTAATATAACTATTATATAAGTAATTAATATATAATTTATGCCTAATAATAATAATTATAAGGTTATTATTAAGGTTAAATACGAATTATCCGGTTATTTAAAAGTTAAAGCTTTACGTTTAATTATATTAATTATAATTAAAAGCTTTTTAAACGAACATATCTTTTATTACCATAATATTCCGATTAAAATTAAGATAAACGGAAATTCTAAAAATAAAGAGGAAATTATTAAAACTTATAATGCTTTTAGAATTTAAAGGAAGGTTAAAATTACGTATATTACCTAACGATAAGGTTTAATCGAAAAAGGATATATCCCGATCGTTAAAGGTTTAATAAAAGCAACGAATAGTACTGGCAAAAGATAAATTAAGTTCCTGCCGAAAATGATCTTTGCCGACAACACAACCGTTAAAAGCTATGATCTTAATCCTTACGAATTACTATACGGTTAAAAAACAATCCTACCGATCGAGATAATATTACCAACTTGGCGCATTATAAATTGGAATCCTAATACTTTAAAGGAAAACTTAATTATATAAAGAATTTAACTGCTGGAAAAAAAGGCCGAGGATATAATTAAAGTTACCAAAATAATTAGCAACCAAAAACGTAAAGCTACCAAACTTATAAAGGAAAAAGATAAAAATAAAATAAAAAACTGATTTTTATAAGTAAATAACTTAATACCTGTATATGATATACCAAAATATATTAACATATTTAAAAACATAAAATTAAAGTACCACTAAATTAAACCTTATTTAATTAATAAAATTAATAATCGAAATACTTACTCCATAGAGGAAATTAATAAAACGAAATTACAAAAAACCTTTCATATTAATAAATTAAAATAATTTATAAAAGATAAAAAAGGATATTAAAAGTCGATAAACTTACATAAAAACGACTAAATAAGGCCATTACCTAATCAAGCAGAAAGTATTATGTCAAATACTTTAAATATTACGGAAATCGAATTAGCTAAAAATTAGGAACCTAAAACCTTAAAGTGGGTAAAAGCTAATATTAAAATCTAAATATTTAATGGTCGGTTAGAAAGCTACGTAATTATAGACGATAATAAAACAGCTAAAACGAATCGATTAAACGAACGGAAAAGGTTAACGCGATTAATTAAGAAAAATTAAAAGTAAAAGGTTTCTTTTCGGTTTCCTATTACCTTATTTACGATTATTTTACAGAACTCTTATATTCCTTTATAACTAATTAATACCTTCAAACCTAAAATATCCGGATTTTTATTAAGTACCGAAAATTAAAAATATATTCTTTAATTATTAAACGAAAACGGCCTTTATCGAATATCTTAATAACTAAACAAACCTTTAAACGGATATCTTTTTTAACCTAAAAAAGCCGCGAATATTTAACCTTTAAATAATCGAATTAATTATCCCGGAATATATACATATAACCCTTAATAAACCCGATATAATTACCGCAAAACCTTTTATAAAATCCGGGGATTAACCAGTATTTAAAGAATGGAAACATATTATATTAATTAGGCTACTTAAAACCTTTATGTCGTCGTTCGCATAATTTATATAAAATTAGGTTAAACATTTTAAATATTTAAATAAACAAGTTAATAATATACCGAAAGTCCTTAAATAACAAATTTATATACGAACCTATAGATTTACCCCGAATAGTTTCGACGTATATAAAATATAATAAAAACTTTTTTCCTTAATTAGCTAACATAATAATAACATTAAATTAAGTACCTGCTATAACCCAAAAGTTCTTCCCGATAATTCGCCATTTATGGTACCGATTTTTAACAAGGTTACCGATAATATTAGTTAATATGGCTCCGAACATTTATATTTAATTAATACCATTTTCTGAAAACTAGTACCAAATAAGATTAATACGTATTTCGAGGTATTTCATTATTATACGTTCGATACGGCTATAATTATTTCAGAACTTAGCTATTACGTCCTTATTATTAAGTTCGATCTTAGAAAATTAAAATAAACCTAAACTAAAAAATAAGCCGGATAACCGATTAATAATCCGAGGTCTTATTAAAATTAACGAAACTAAAAACGAGATTATAATACGAAGTTAAGGATTAATAGATATATAAAAAGCTAAGGATATTAACTTATAATTAACTAATTATTAATTAATAATATTTATAAATAAATCTGGCCCCGGAATTATTAATTCGATTAATGGCATAATATTCTATAACAATAAATACGGTATCTTTAATAATAAATTATTTATAACAGAAGTTTTAAAAGGTAAATAATGCTAAAAAACCGTAACATTACGGTACTTATATTAAAAGGCAGGAGCCAAAATATGGATAGGCGCCTAACGGTATATGGGATTTTAAGGCTTACGAATATTAATAAATTTATATAAAAATTTAATAGCCCGATTAATGGTTAAAACATTATCGATACGTCTGGTTAAAAGTTTGGAAAATAATAACGAATTCGAAGCTATTAAACTTGCATAATAAATAACGGAAGTTTTATCGAAATTACGAAAGTTCCGATTAATACGGGAAGGAACAAATTAAATATTACCAAATTACCTATTACCTAAACAGGGTAACTTTTTAATAAACGATTCCTTTATTAAATTAATCAGTTCGTTAGGATCTACATTTTTACGAAGATCTAAGGTATTACAAAAATCTAACGATTAACAAAAACTTATGCTAATAATATTAATTAAGTGCTTTAAAAATGGATAAGTATATATTAAAATCTTATGTTATTTAAAAGATATAGTCGACAGGGAAAAGTTGGTATAATAATAAAAAGAAAAAGAAATATAAATACAAACCATTAATCAAAGTACGTAACGGCGATAACATCTTCCTATATAACATCAAACGGAATTTTCTGGCATTTTTTCGGCGTACCCTTTTTTTCTAATCAGAAAATTAATGCATTAACCCCGTCGTATTTAATCAATTTTATATATAAGTTGCTATTAATTCCTAACGATTTCTTATATTCATATAACTTCGACTTTAATATCCTAATATTTACAGACTTATATACTTAAGTATATATATATATACATTTACATATTACGTATAATTTTTAATTATCGTTTAAATCCCCAAGTTATAAACTATTATTATTTTCGCACCTTAATACCTTAATTAATCCATCCATAATTACCATATTATCATCCAAAAAACGTACCAACCAAAATAAGGATAGGAACTTCAAAAAGCTACATACGTCGGATTTCGGAAAATTCGCCCAAATCGCCAACATACCAATATGGAAAGAAAAATAACATAATGCAGCTACTCCGCAGGATGCATAATAATAATTCCATTCCCCATTTTATCTAACAGGTTATTCCGGAAATCCGTTTTAATCGAATTATCCTCATTTATCCGTTTAATCAAAACGGTAAACGTTTATGGAAAGATATTACCTTACCCCCTTATTAAATTAATAAAGAATGGCATAATTCCGTAACAAGTTCCTTATAGCAAATACTTATAATCTTGATGGATAAAACTTATTTAGGTTTTTAATATATTATTATCCTTATATAATTAATCGCTTTAAATATACCTTAAAGCATTTTAGCCGTTATTATTAAAGCGGGTAAAATAGTTTTTAACGGTTACGCCCGATATATCCTTAACGAAGTTATAAAATTAATTAAAATTATAAACCCAAAATATATTTAATTTATTACCCATATTAAACTGTAAATTAATAAAGGATTTAAAGGCTTTTAACTTAATATGTTATATATCCCATCAAAACGGCAAATGTTAATATTTAATACTTATTTTACGGTTAACCGTATTTAATTGCTATTATAATTATACCGAAAGGTTTAAATAAAGTTAAATTTTAATAGTTTCCTTATCCATATAACGATCATAAAAATACTTACTTAGGTTAAATATTATATTTACGGTTTATAAATAATTTATGTATTTTATATTATTACGCGTAATCGTTTAAAATAGGAAGATAATAACTTCAACGAATTAATTAAATAAGATAAAATTATTGTTAAGTTCAAAATAACTAATATAATTATACAATATTTAGATTTAAAACCAAATAATAATAATATTAAAAAACCTATACAATTATAGCCTGGAAGATTCTTATCTTTATTATTAAAAGAGGAAGTCGACAATCCAGAAAAAACCGATAATCCGGAATCAAATTAATTATTTCGTTTTATAAAAGGTAAATAATTACGATCGATAAAGTAACCGATTAAAGGAACTAATAACTTACTAACTAAAATATTAACTATTAAGTCTTTTACCACTTAACCTTATATACCTATTAATTAATTACGACAACCCTTTAAAACATTTATACTTCCTCCTCTTATTCCGGAAATTACCTAATCCCGTCCGATCGTTAAAAAGGTATTATTTAAACCGAAATATAGATTACGACCGCCCCTTAATAATCAAAAAGCTCGAACAATAACAAAACGTTGGTACAATATATCATATAAATAGTTAAAAGATATATACTAAACTGTAAAAAAGCGACCTGAACCATATTTTCCGCAAAGCTGGCCTGGTTGGCCTAAGTACAAGAATTCGATCGCGAAAAAGGTAAAGTAGGACAAAGCTTAAAAGGACAAAAAAAGGGCCAAATAACGGGATAAGCTGGCGAAACGTCGAAAATAAAATGCTGAATTAAAAAAGATGGAAAATAAGCCGCGTAAGCGCTAACTAAATTAATTAATATATTTTATGTATGTTTTTTTACTTATGGCGTTAGGAGTTAGTTGCGTTAACATTTATTTCTTAAAATAAATCGAAAACGATTTTATCTTAAGAAAAGAAGGTTAAAATGGTACAAGGTACGGAGCCGGGTACATAACTTTGCCGATCAATTAGTTATCACTAGTTATGTATTTTTAGGAGCTTATTTTTCGCTGGGCGTAACCCTACAAAGACCAGACACTTATTATCGTTTTCATATACATAGATTTAACACTATATAATACAGTTTGCGTTGCCTTTATTATCTCTTAAACCGCGGGCTCAATCGTGACACTTTCATCAAATATGCACTGATCAGGACCAAATCACCCCGTCCTAATTCAATATCTATAAATTACTTTACTAACTTAAGATTAATAAAACCGATATAATAAATGAAAAATGTATTAATAATATTATTCACATTATCTAGTTATTTTCTTTACACAACGAAATTACTTTAACATGAAAATGATATAATTTCAGACTTTAAGATAACGTTTATATTTCGTAAAAACGTAAGTAAGCTGGTAATATATATTTATAACGTTTTTTTTAACGAACTTAAAGGTATATTATTAAAAACTGTAAAAAGTACAAATATCCGCTTCGACCTTTAATTTGTTACGACGTTTACTTCGTAAGGACGTAGGTAACCTGGCGAAATATACTTATAACGTCCTTTATTTTAACGAATTCGAAAAAATACCACTGAAAGCTGCGAAAAGTTAAACCGTCTGTTTCGACCTTTAATATATCTTACTTATTAATACCCGCGACTACATTTCAAAACCGAACGCGTTATTCGTTATCCGTTTTAATTAAAACCGGCCGGATTTCGTTTTTTAATTTTTTATTTACTATCGCGATTATATTATTATCCGATAAGCACTATTTATTTTTAACGCGTAACTTTATAATATCGATAAAAATTATTACGTCGAATTTATTTTCCGATATATTATTCATAATGTCCGGATATATATTATTACCATTTGAAAATACCGGCGACTCCGGTAACGATATAAAAGTAAAGGAATTATGTAAATATTGATACGGTAATGAAGGCGACTTCGGTGAATAGGAAATATTGAAAGAAATAAGTTTTAAGCCGATATTATAAATAATAAAGATCAAGGCGGCTTTTTATTTAAACAATTTAAAATATCGCGAATTACGTATATGGATATAGGCGTTACGATAACCGGGTTCGTAAGCTCGAATTGCGAAAACGTATAAACCGTATGTGAAGTTAATATTAAAATAATTAAGACTATAATTAAATCCTTAATAATTAATTTAAACTAAGCGATTATATAAGGGGTACCTTAATTAAGACCGCGTATGGCTTACGTCGGCCTTACGATTCTTTTCGACGTTTATTAAGCTTATAATATAATAATAATAAATATCTTATATAAATCGGTTTACTGTTTAACAATATGGTGCCATTATTTTAAATTAACCGAATTCCGCCGTTTATAAACCGTTTTTTATACTTTTCATAAAATACAAAGTACGGCTTTTTTGTCGATTAAATATAACGGAAAAAGGCGATTTTTTAAAGCGTTTTAATAATAGTATTTATTAAACCCCGGAACCGGTTTAATTATATTAACTATATTCGAGATTAAATAACAAGTTTTAATTTCGTTTAATTTAATCGGAAACTTATTAAGTAAAGTCCGTTTAAGTTTTAATAAAAATAACCGTCCATTTTCTTTTTTCTTTTTTTCTTTTGGCGTTAAACGGAAATGATTACGTAAAATATAATTCGGTTATTTGCCGTTTATATTAGGATGTAATTATTTCTTAAATACCCTTTTTAACCGATTTATTTTTGGTTATTTTTATATAAATTCTTTCGAATTCGGAAGTTCGAGTATACGGATATAACTAAACGTATATAAATGATAATACGGTTTAACTCGAATAAGGTTATTACGGTCCTTTTTTTTAATATAAAAATCTTGTTTTTTTAAATATATTAAAATCGCTGTCGGGAGATATTTAGTGTTAAATAATATATGCTATTAAGGCTTAATTTCCGTTTTATTCTATAAATCAAGATTACTTTATTTCGAAAACATACGAATATATCAAGATTATTTTAATTTACCGAAAAATAAAATTAAGATTTAATAACGTTTTCGTTTTAATTAAAATCGTTCGTAACAAATTATATATCGCTGTTTTTACTATTAAAGTCTGTTACGTCGATTTCTATTAAGATATCTATATTTTTATAGGTGGTACCTTTTTTTAATTTACCAGACTTTGCTTTTTTCGCTATTTTAATTTTCCATAATAAAGGGCTTAATTTTGTATTTAACGATACTAAGTTATTTATAATTACGAACCGCTTGATTAAATAGTTATCATAAATTCTTCATTAAAAAGCTTTTTAATATTTCTTATTTTATTATTTAATTAATATCCGGATTATTTATATTTAATCTAAAAACGACTACAAATATTACGATACGGATAGAAATATTAAGATGCTTTGATTTATCGTATACGGAAACTTGATCTCCGTAAGGTATTTCGGAGTTATAAAATCTAATAATCTTTTTTACATTTTTCGACGAATACCCTCGGTTTATTAGAATTTTGATCAAATAATTCCGAATATTTATAATCTTTACTTTATTGTCAAAAAAAATAATAGATTTAATAATAATACGTATATCGTTAAGTTTATTTTTATTGTTATTACTTAATAATTTGTCTATATCAATTGAAAAGAAATCTAAGTACGCTTAAATCGAGCGTTAATTATTAAATATAGGAAATATAATAATGTTAATTTTATGTCGATCGATCTTAAAATGCTAGACTCTTGTTTTATAGCTATATTTAATCGAACCTTTAGTTAAATTAAAACTCTAATATCTTGTTAATCTTTTATCAGGTTATTAATAATTAATATATACGTAAATTTAATATGCGTAACTAAGAAAAATAAAACGTATATTACGGATATTGATATATTTAAGCCGGAAAGGTTTTTATTTTCATAACAAATACGCTTCGTTAATAATAACTAACTTTTATTATCTTTGGAAACCGGGAGTTATAATAATAATTTAAAATTAATTACTTGATAATTATTGAAAACTAAAAATAATATAATTATATTATGTGGTAACTATGCGCTCGTATCTCTTTAAATTATGCTTTTTTATTTGCGCGGATATTAAAATAAAAATAAAATATAATACTGCTAATATAAAACCTTATTATTTTTCGGCTAACTTAATTAAAAGTACAACCTGAATAATAATCAAGTCGGTTATTAAAACAAAGGCTTAAAAAATTAAGAATTTTTTAAAGATCTTTTTAATAACGAAAAGAATATTAAGCTTTGCGAAAATTAAAATATATACCGTATTTATCTGTTCCTTTCGTAAAATACGGCCTTGTCCGTCAAATATGACACTTAGTATAAGGCGAATAAATCGGTAGCGCAAAGTCTTTATATAATTATCCGCTATATATATAACGTTAACGTATAAGTTAATTATGTTAATAGCGGCAAAAAGTCGGTAAACCTATAGGATAAGAATAAACACATTGCTTTTAAACGGTATGTCCTTAAACAATTAAAATATATACCTTAAACCTTTTAATATATTATTTATATTTAGCTAATTGAGAAGAAAACATATGTTAGAGTTTATCGTAGGCGCTCGTAAGCCTTATATATGATTTTGTTAGTTTTTAAGATTATATTATTGTTATATTAACGGAAGGGGGGTATATAGTCGTGATATACGAAAAAAGGGGGTATTGAAATATTTATTTAAGCTAATAATAAATATACGGTCCCGATTAAGATCAAAAATATATAAAAAGATGGATATTTTAATTTTATAACGAATTTTCGAAATTGTAAAATAAATAATATTAAATTAAAGTTATATTTAAAACTTCCGCTTTAATAACTTTTAACGATTTTTACAAGTATGGAAAACGGAACGAAAAAATTACAACCTCCTATTACGCCTTATTTTTAAAATTTTAGTATTTTTATAGAAAACTTTCTTAAAAGGGTTTAGTTGATATATTTACCCTCTGTAGCTACTTCGGAATTAAAACCTTTAGCAACGGCTGCGACGTAGGCGCAGCTATAACCTCAAAAATAGGGCCTGATCTCGATGGGGTAACTTATAGCTCCGATATAACAACCTTCGATCGCATTATCGTACACCGGGTTTCTTACGTATATTTTGTCTGGGATAAGGCCGTATATTAATTCTTTCGGCCGTACGGGTTATGGTTATTACGTCGTAACTCTAAAAAGGTCCAGGACTTAATTAACCGGAGCGCCCTCCTAGCTGCGACGTAACACCCACAACCCGTACAGCTAAAAGAATAACTGCACGAGCTTCTCTCATACTGAATTACCCTTAAAGGGTCCATGGCAAAATGTTGTATAGGTAGTTACGTTATCGCAACCATACCGGCGTTCCGGTTAAAAGGTCAGCACGGAACGGAAATTTTGATTTGGAACTTTTGTTACGTAGCCACTGCACTAAAAGACTGTATTGATAAATGCGCACTTATTGAGCTACTTATCTGACACACCCCCTCAGTTGTTGGCGTCGGTACTCTGGAGGCAACAGCTGGTTTAGTCATAGTGCAAGATTATCATCTACGCCCAGTGTTATAATTGCTCTTTTTACGACTCGAACACCCAATCTTTGAATAGGTGGTCAGGTGCAGGACCGCATTTGCATACGCGCTAATTAGCTGCGACGGTAGAACTCCACTTAGTGGAGCGTGGCTGAGACTCTTAATTGTTAGATATAGGGGACATTAGTTGTGTTATTATATTATCCTCGTTAAGTGTGCTGTTACACGCGTACAACTTTAGGTAACTTAGCTCCGGAACACATATGGGCCGATCAGTAGGTGACCTTTCCGTATATGGGTGCGCTACGCACCCCCCCAGCTAGCTGACAACTTTAATATCTTTATTAAAACAACCCCGATTAGAAAGTTATAGATATAATTAAAGAAAAGCATTGTTAAAGCTGTATAAAATAACATTTTTCTCATTATTTAATTATTTTATTATTGTTATATTTACAAGTTTTTAAGATAGATTTTAGAAGATTTATATTAAAGGGCGCCGAACGAAGCCAAAAGATTACAACTGGCCATCAGGCTTTATTTTTAGGGTTTTTATATTTATTAACTTAATTATTAGATACAATTTTATTATTTTTTATTATACGTAATAAATATATCGTCGACGTAAAAGAATAAAGTACTTTTTAATAAAACAAAATTTATAATTCGTAAAAGATAAGATTATATCCTAAATCCTTAAAAGTATTAATAAAAACCGTTTATTAAAATAAAATCTATTTTTTAATTCGTGTAATAGCTTTTTAATTAAAAATATTTTATTACGTTATAAATATTTTAAGGACAGTTTTATATATATTTTATCAAGTAGGTTTACGTTAATAAAAACACTTATAACGTTATATTATGTAGGTTTTACGTTAAACTTAGCCGTAATAGCGATTAACTTTAAATAATGTTTTTAATTAACGTAACTACGTGTATATTTTTATAAATAGTTTACGTTATTAATCGCTTTATAAAACGAAACGGGGCTTATATTTTTAAAGTTAATTATATTTTTCGCATTTATAAACCTATATTTATATATACCTTAAAACTTATTTTTATTTAATATAGGATTAATTAATAACTTTCTAGGACTTTATTTTCTTGTAGCTTTATAAATAACTTAATTCGGCGTTACACAGTATTTTTCTTAACGGATATATACTTAACCTTTTATAACTTCGCGGTTATATGTTATGGCCCAGCGAGGCTTGGCCTCTCCAAACGGTCGGAGACTGCAGAAAGACAAGAGATCGGATCACGTGATTTCTGATCACGGTGGATCCAGTGATTAGGAGTGATCAAGATTAAAGGATTATTATTGATTATAATAAACGATGGTGATTAAAAGGGATTAATGTGGATTACCTTGAATTGATAGAAAGGATATATACGTTTATTACCTTTCTTATAGTTTAGATAGTACCAGTTTGTAATATAACTTGGTTACCTAGATTACCTTTGATAAATCTGCTATTATTAGACGTAATTATTGAACGTATTATTGCTTAGTTTCTTACGATATTATTGCTAACATAAACCGTACGACTAGGTTTAATAGTTGGATAAACCTTTTAGCCGTTATACGTTATAAGTTCTTGTTTAGTAGTGTTGTTAGATTCTGAGTAATACCCCTGATACGATGTCGTCCAGTAAGCAACCCGTTTCCAAGAAAACCTTTTAGGTATCCGAGGATAACCCTATGGATTTCGATAACGAGGAGACTTGACTTAATCTTTCCCAAAAAGAAGCCTTGCGCCGATTTGACTAGTTAATTAACGCGGTTATTTAGCATATTAACGATAAGATTGAGCTTATTAATACCCTTGAGGAAACCCGCGAACAGTTGAAAGCTTAAAGAGTTGAGCTAGTAAGATAAGCGAGTATAGAGTAACTTGATTAACCGGATTAGCCAGCCCAGTTAGCATAACCTGCTTAAATAATTTACGGTAAAAAGTTTAAAGAAGTTTTAAAGTTTATTAAACCTACCCTTTTTGACGGAATTATTACCAAGTTATAACAGTTTTTTATGGAATGCCGTATTTATTTTAAGTATTTCTTTATTAAATTCGTAACGTTTACTTTTCGAGTCCAGTTCGCCATAGGATAATTAACTGGAAACGCAATTATTTGGTTTGAACTTACTTTTCGTAAATAGGTTATTAAACTTTTCTAATAAAGGTTTGCGGAAATTACGAATATTTATAGTGATTATAAAAGATTTGAAAAGGAGTTAAGAAAGGTATTCGGAGTAATAGATGAGAAGATTAAGGCTGAGAAGAAGATTAAGGATTTAAAGTAAAAGGGATTAACCTTTAAATACGGCAACTTTTTTATTTAACTGGCTTCGAAGATTAATTGGGGATAAAAGGTATTAATGGTTACATTTTTTAACGGCCTAAAAAAGGAGGTACAGAAAGAATTATTTAAGGATAAACGTCCCGAAAAGTTGGTGGATTATATCGTTATGGCAGTTAAAATTAACGATTAGCAATACGCCTGGAGGATTCGATATTTTAAGGATCGTTAGAATAATAAGTTAAGGTATCCCTTTAGCATTAATACGTTACGAAAAATTAACATATCCCATAAAACGGTACCAGGATTTATAAAGTTAGGCATAGTTTAATAACGCGACCTGCGTACCATTAAATGTTTTAATTGCAACAAAATAGGATATAAGGCCTTTTAATATAAGGCGCTTAAAAAGTTACGATAAAATACCTGGATATTAATTTCCCAGGAACGCCCTTAAAATAACCAAGGAAACGATAATAAATTAATTAATATAATTAGGATCAGGGATAACTATAACCCTTCCGAAGAAGTATAATAGGGATTACAGGAGATAAAAAAGTTATCCTAAGCGGTTATTTGAAAATAGCAAGCCTTTATTATAGGACCTATAGTAGCCCAATAGTTAAAGAAGTACGACGGGTAGAAGGAGCTTTTAAAGGACAAGCTATTTTCCCGCTTCCAAAAAAAACGGCGATAGCGGTACGAATAGTTGGAACTTAACGCATGGATTAAGGAATACCAAAACTGGGATGAGAACCTATTGCCAGGACAACCAGACCGATATGGAAAACTTTATGCCATCCAGTGCAAACGTACCCATTGCCCAAGATATATGGAAGGAAAACGGTATATTAAGATACGACTTACGCGGATATATAGCTAGGGATTCGATTTTCATAATCAGACCGGGAAAGACCCCAGGGATTAACGATGGTACAGACATTTGAAAGCGTTCGCTTCGGAAGACACTATTAATATCATTATAGCAGCAACAAATTGGCCCGAAAAAAAAGCTACCCCGATAAGGACCTTATGTGTTATTACGGTTGGTACGACCATAAGATAGAAGAGGAATGGATTTACCAAACAGTTATGAAGGTATTATTAAAAGTGATTAATAACTTGAACTTCCGTTTGATTTTTACGGATAACCTAAATAAACGACAAAAAATCAAATACGAAATAGAAAAAAGGAACGAAGATATGAGGCAATACGACGCCTAGTTTTAAGCACGATAAGAGACCCCCGAACTAGAATATATTACCAGGGAAAACCTTTAGATGCAGGTCCTCCTACTTGAAGCCATTTTACGCAAACAGAAAGGATAGCTAAAATAACTAAAGACTTTTAACGTATAAAACCAGAAGCGTATTAAGGCGTTAAAGGATAAATTAAAAAACGAACGCCACTTGTAAAAAAGCCGCAGGATGGTAAGACCAGGAAAAGCCAGTAGGAACTTCCTAGAAGGGTTTTAAACGTAACGATAAAAGCTAAAAACGACCTTATCACCTTGCAAATAAAAATTAAAACATACTGGTTTACTGCATTTGTGGATTGCGAAGTAATAGGAGGTAACTATATTACGCCAGATATGGTTAACTGACTTCGATTACTATAAAAGGAAAAGATGAAATTTTACATCGCCAAGAACGTAAAAGGTTAGGTATTTACTTACGATAATGGAAAGATCAGCCGCGAGATTGATTACTTCGAGATCTTCGTTAACGGACGAAATTAGGTAGCAGATTTCGATATCGTTTTAATAAGGAATTACGACATAATTTTCGGAAAACCATGGCCGTACCACTATAACCCCTTAATCGATTGGATAACTGGCCAGGTAAAGTTCGTTTTATATCCATTCGATAAGAAAAAGTAAGAAACGAAAAGATTTTAATATTTGATCGAAAATAACGACGAGTGCAGGTATAAGGATACGACAAAAACCTTATTACTTATAGGAACAAAACATAAAAGAGAATAAGGGTACCACAGAAAAATATGACGTATTATCGTTACTATTAGAACAAAGTTGCGAGAGATAGACGATTACTTATAGCATTAGCCCCCAGAGCCAAAGACCATGATTAACGTACTTTCATAGTACCATAAATACGAACGATTATTCCGTAAAGAACTTAAGATAAAATTACCGGAATATAACGAATGGGATTACGAAATAGTCCTTAAAGACGAGATATCGACCAGATTCTATCTAATCTATAATCTTAACGAGATAGAACTATAGGTATTACGCGAATATCTTGAAAATAAGCTTCGGAAAGGCCATATACGACGTTTTAGCTTATCGGCCGGATACCCTATGTTTTTCGTATTAAGGAAAAACAGGAAATTACGCCTGGTTATCGATTATAAGTAGTTAAATAATATTACGATTAAAAATAAAACACCGTTGCTTTTAATTAATAAGATAAAAAATTACCTTTACGGAATTAATTAATTTATAAGCCTAAATTTTAGAGAAGGATATAATCAAATTCGTATTAAACCAGGATACGCATGGAAAATAACCTTTAAGACGAAATACGGATTTTTCGAATATTTTGTTATATTTTTCGGACTTACGAACGTATTAGTAACTTTTTAACGGATGGTTAATTATGTACTTAAAAAATACTTAAAGATTTTCGTTATTTGTTACCTCGACGACATTCTCATTTACTCGAGAAATAAAGAGGAATATATAAGATACGTTTATATAATTCTTTAAGCCTTACAAAACGTTAACTTTTTAGTTAATAATAAAAAAAGCCAGTTTTATATATAAAAATGGAATTCTTAGGATATATTATTATTCCAAAATGCATTAAGATAAACTTTAAGAAAATCGCTGTAATATAGGAATGGGAAACGCCCATTATAATTAAGGAAGTGCAAGCATTTTTCGGATTCGCCAATTATTACAGAAAGTTTATTCGAAACTTTAGCAAAATAATTATATTATTATCCAACTTAACAAGAAAAGGAAATAAGTTCTTTTGGACGATAAGGATAAAAATAGCTTTTTAAGAGATTAAAGATGCAATTACCAACGAGCCAGTATTAATTATATATAACCCAAGCCGCTTAGTTGAACTTAAAACCGACGTTTCGGATTACGCTTTGGGCATAATGGTAGGATACCGCGACGATTAAGGATACCTATACCTTATCGCCTTTTATTTTTATAAATTAAAGGGAGCAAAGTTAAATTATGCCATTCCCGATAAAGAGTCTATAGCTATTGTTAAAGCTTTTAAAGAATTTAAACATTACTTTAAGGGAAACCTGTACCAGGTTAAGGTATATACCGATTATAAGAACCTTATCCGCTTTACCACCACCAGAAAGCTTATAGGACGATAACTACATTACGCCGAAAAACTATCAAAATACGACTTTATTATTATCCACTAAAAAATATTAAAAAACGGCAAAGCAGACGTATTTAATCGAAAACCAGACCTCGAAAAGAAGGTAATCAAGGTTAACCACCAGATTTTCGACATTATACCAGAAAAATACCTGCAACCACGATAAATAACAACAATTAAAGCAACACCTTCTAATTTATACCAGAAAATCCAGGAACATAATAATAACTTACCTAAGGACCAGAGAATGGAAAAGACATAAGTCCTAAAAAAATACCAGGAAATATTAATAAAAGATATATACAAACATTAACTATACGGATACCTAAAATTCCATAAAACCCTAAAACAATTATAACGTACTTATTACTTTCTTAAAATAAAATTAATAATAAAGAAAATATAATAGTAATGCCATACCTGCAATAAGGCAAAAGCTCGACGACACAAGCCATACGGAAAATTATAACCATTACCAATCGCAAAGCGACCATAAAACTTAATCACTTTCGACTTCATTATTAAACTCCCATTTTCAAAAAACCCAGCTACGGGTATATATTACGATAGCATTTTCGTAATCGTTAACCGATTTACTAAATTTTCTTATTTTTTACCATATAATAAAGACATAAACGTAAAATAATTGGCCTATATCTTTTTAAAGCATATCTTCGGAATATACGGATTATCAATAAAAATCATTTTAAATAAAGGAATAATATTCATTTCGAAATTCTGGTAAGGACTTATGGCATAACTAAACCTAAACCATAAACTATCCAGCGCATTCAGACCCCAAACGGACGGATAAATAAAAAAAACCAACTAAATACTAAAAACCTACTTACGATATTACATTAATTATAAACAAAACGATTAGGTCCAAAAGCTACCTATCGCGCAACTGGCTTACAACATTAATTACTACGAGAGCACCAAAACAACTCCAGCAAACGCCAATTTTAACTTTATACCAAAAGTTTAGAAAAATATACGCAAAGGATTTATTAACGTTAAGGTAATCCTTACATTAAAATAACTTAAGTAATTATACGTAAAAATAAAGACAAAACTTAAATTCGTACGCAACCAAATAAAAAAGTATTATAACTAGAAAAGGTTAAAGGGATTAACCTTTAAGAAGGGAAAAATGGTTTACCTAACTATTAAAAATATCCAAATTAAGCGACCAAATAAAAAATTCGACTTTAAATATATCGGACCATACAAAATTATCAAAAGAATTTTAGAAAATAATTACTAATTAAAATTACCTCCCAAAGTTAAACTTTATCCAATCTTTTACGTTTCTTTATTCGAGTTAACAGCAAACATTATTAAGGTTAATACGGGATACGAAAAAAAAGCAAAAGAAAATATACTAACGTACGAAACAAAGAAAATCCTAAACATACGAAGAAAAAACGGACTTACCGAGTACCTAATCAAATGGAAAAATTACCCAAACTCCGAAAACACCTAAAAACCCGCCAAAAACCTTATAAACGCTTAACGCCTCCTAAGGAATTTTCATTAATAACGCCGGAGTTACCGGTAATAATACCTTAGTTAATATTGTTGATAACGGACCAGTCGGTATTTTCGATACCCGACTAATTTACCGAACCAGGAGCCTACGCTAGCATAGCCGTATTAGCCTTTAACCCAACCTGTTTACGTTTTTTTTGTTCTTTTAATTCGTTTAACGACTAAAAGCCACGTTAAACCATAATAACACCTTTTAAACGCGCCAAAACCTTTTATTTGCGCAACCGAATCAAACAAACCAAGGCCTCGTTCATTTCCTTTTAATACCGACGCTAAATCTCTAACTGACGTCGTTAAAGCTCCAGAAGACGTTTTTCTATAAGCGTTTCCTCTCGTTTAAGACGTTAATGTTCACAACGGATATTCTGCAAAAAAAAAAGCGGTACGCCGGTACCATCGCAAGAACGACCTCGGGAAATACATTCTTTATATCGCAACACGTTTTCCATCATTTCGCATTTTAACCCTTTCGAAAAATACCACGAACAAGGCATAACTTTAAAGCCAAATTCGTTAAAAGCCTCGACAAAATCAACACGACGGGCGGTAAAAAAACAAGGTTTACGGCAAGTTTTTTCAATACGGCTAAACATGTTAACTACCGAAACATACCAGAAAAATAAAAACAAAAAAGGAAAGTTACTTACCAAAATTACGAAACAAACAAATTAATCTTTAAAAGCAAAGATCCTAAAAAGGGGAAAATCGTATTATGGCCTAACGAGGCTTAACCTCTCCAAACGGTCGGAAACTACAGAAAAACAAAAAATCGGATCACGTAATTTCTGATTACGGTAAATCCAGTAATCAGGAGTAATCAAAACTAAAAGATCATTATTAATTACAACAAACGATAGTAATCAAAAAGGATTAATATGGATTACCTTGAATTAACAGAAAGGATATATACGCTCATTACCTCTCCTATAGTCTAGATAATACCAGCTTGTAATACAACTTAGTTACCCAGATTACCTTTAACAAATCTGCTATTACCAAACGTAACTATTGAACGTATCATTGCTCAGTTTCCCACGACACTACTGCCAACATAAACCGCACGACTAGGTTTAATAGTTGGATAAACCCCTTAGCCGTCACATTATAGCAATAGGTTTCGCTTATACTCGGCCTTACTACTTAAATAACGTTCTTATTCTTAATATATTAAAACCTTTACAAATAAAGTAACGCGTATGTTAAATTTTTTTTGCTTTGAATTTCCGTAATTCACTAGAAAGTTATCAATTATATTAATAAAATATGTTAAACATTTTACGTTTAACGCGGCCTTTGATACTTTATAATCGTACCGATAATTATCCTTTCGATATAAAATGTACGGGAAGCTTAGGTTTTCTACCCGTAAACTGCTTTCGTTTTTCACCGTTCCTTTAAATTAAATAATATAATAGAAACCTAAGGTTATTTTTTTATTTCTTTCCGTGCGCGTAATAATCGGAGTAGTTATTAAAGTAAATATTAGAAACGGTAATAAATTAAGAGATATAAATAATTTAAATATAACGGTCGAACAAAGATAATTAAGCTTTTATGAATAAGTTTAATTTTTTCCTATCTCGTACATTTTCATAACCACTTATATTACTTTCAAATTCTGCGTTTAATTAACTGATAACTAAATTATTTTATTTAAGTGCTTATGTTTTTTATATATTCATAAGTTATGGCTAACCTAATTTAGTATATGTACTTTTCGAAATAAATTTTAAAACTTGTTTTCGATAATATAAAGTAAGTTATCCTTAAAGTTTTTAATATTACCGGAAAAGGGAGCCTTTTCGTTACATTATAGGTTTCGAATAACAATATCCTTATTTATTAATAACTTTTAAATTTCGTATATATTCGGAAATTAATAACTGATGAAAATATTAGTATATACCGTAAGATTCAACTTTTAAAATCCTTATATTCTCTTTATAACAGTAATCGCTATAACTTACGTCATATAAATATAAGCTCGAAAATAAGTTCATTAAGACTTTTAATTAAATATTATAACGCCATCTTTAAATATTAAATAGTTTTAATAAACTTTCTATACAGTTTATTAAAAGAAAAGTCTATTTTAAGTTACGGTTACATAAATATATTACCGCTTTAAAAATGTATACGACTAAGAACGTAAATAACTTCACACCATTTCGTATCGTAATTATAATTTTTAATTATATCTTTTACACGTTTTATACACCCGTTTAAACATTGGTATATTATATTAAAAACTTAAATTTAATATTTAAAAATCGATTAAAACATATCTCGAAGTTAATGATCTTTTAAAGTTTTGTTATCGAATTCGATTACTTGTAAGAAAATCTTATCTTATTTTTTTAAAGTTTAAAAAAATACTAAAACGTTATAATTAATATATCTTACTTTGAGGTTTTTAAGTAAATATCCTAACTAAAGCTAAAATACCTATCGGTAATAAATATAACGTATTTATTTTTTAAGCTTTTTTTTCGAAATTAATAAAATCGACGGTAACTTTTTATCCTAATCGGCATACTTTTTTCTAAAGTTCGCCACATATTTTTCTTTTGCCTTTACCTTATTATATACCTAATATTCGACTGTTATAAAACCTTTTAACTAGATTTTTCTTAATATAAGAATACAATTAGGCGATTATTTTAATGGCTAAATAACCTAATTACAGATATTATAAAATACCGTTACCTTTACATAACGGTTTTATCAGCTATAAATTAATATTTCGTTTACAAATAATAAAGGTTATATAAAATGTTACTATATTAATACTTTTACTAACGAATTAATTATATTTATTTAGTAAGCTAATAATAAATTAATTATATTTATTTTAAACATAGTTATTAGCTTTTCGGTGATTTTATTAAGATTTATTTTTCGAAATTATTGGAATAATATAAAGTTATATGCGAATTCTTCGTAATAAGCCACGTTATATAACCATTATACTCTTATATTATTATGACTTTAAAGTAATATATTAATTTCCCCGCACTTTTTAATCGGGACGCAACTGTTCCCTATCTATATCGCGTAACTTTATATTGTTAGTGTAAAGTTTAAAAACTTATTAATAAAATTAAAAAATATATATATATATTCTTTAAGGGGTAAAACAAAACTCTTGTAATATTATGTTAATTAATAATTGAAAATTACGTTAAACCCCGTTTTACTTTTTTAAAATTTAATTTATCTTTACAATTAACTTTTTTTATAATTTTTAATAAACGGTTAATCTATTCCTTGAAAATTAAAAAAGAACAATTCCTTTTTAATAAAGTTAATTAAAGTAATGTTAAATAAAAATGTATAAGAACTTTATTAAGGAATGCATAATAGGATTAAGGTAACCTATAAGCAAGGCTTAAGCAGGCTTTATAACGAATGCCCTAATTATTTAATTCGTTACGTTTTCGCTTATAAAGGTTCCGGGCCGTATAAAAACCTCTACAATAACCTCGTTTTCGCCTTTATTTAAAGGCCTTACCCTTTAATTAAACGTTAAATAGCTTAGCTTTGTTAGGCCAGGGTCGTCTTATTTAAGTAGGTTCGTAAGGGTTTTATAAAACGTTAAGAACAGTACGTTAACGTTTTTTAATATAAATAAAAGATAAATTATCACTTAATAACCTAAAATGTTAATTACCATCTTTTAATAACTAATTATACCGTTATCGATTTTAATCTTTTTTATTATATAAAAGGTTATTATTTAAGTTTTCGTAATTAAAGCTAAACCTGTATATAAGTCGTTTTTGTGATACTGTATCGCTATCTTTAAGTTGTAATCTTTTCTTGTATTATATTTTATTTTTTTAACTTTTTATTAAATTTTAAAACTTACTTTAACTTTTCGCGGTATTTTCGTTAAATGTTAATTAATAGCTTGCTATCGTATGCCTTACCGAATTTAACCTATTTAACTTATTACTTTCGTAAGTTTTTCTTTAAAAATTGTTTTTCAATCGTTAAAGATTTAAATTTTAGGGCTTATTTTATAAGTTCGTTAACTTTTTTACGGAAAGTATCGGACTTCCAATCCTTATAAATATGTACCGTAAAATCCTAAATGTAAGTTTATTTACCTTTGATAATTATCTTAAAGGTGTTTATTAGATAACTTATTCGATCGACCTTTTCAACTTATATAATTCCTTCGGTAAATAAATTAATTACTCGCGTCGTTGTTTAACGGCATAATTTCTTCAGATAAAAGCTTATTTCGCGTTTTTTAAGTTTAATAAGCCATAAATCGTCCTATTTAAAGCGATAAATTCTCAAATATTAAGCGCGTACGCTCTATACTAAAATTCGCCTTTAAAGCGATCCTGATCCTTGGGTCCGTTATAAATAATTAAGGACATCGACGGTGCGGGCGCTATTATTATTATTAAAATATATAAATAATTGCTATTAATATACAGTCTATATCGTCTTAGCAACAGCTGATTAATTGATAAATATGCTCTTTAAGCGAATGAGAATTTTAATTATCAGATATAGGGGACATCAGTTATGTTGTTGTATTAGGTCAGTTACTGTCAGGTAGCTTGGGGGTGCTTAGCGCACTCCATATACGGAAAGGTCACCTACTGATCGGCCCATACATGTTCCGGAGCTAAGCTATTTAAAGTTGTATAAGTGTAACAGCACCTGCAACTGATGTCAGCTAGCTGGGAGGTGCGTAGCGCACCCCATATACGGAAAGGT
>QJNU01000808.1:0-29340 GCA_004154915.1 Monosporascus ibericus | reverse complement strand
ACTAGACGGACGGGTCCGTCCCGCTTAGTCAGCGCAATTCTGCTTAGTCAACAGTAAAAATGCATCTAACGCAGCGTTGCCCCGCACCACCAAAATCAACACCAAAATCAACACCAAAAGCACTAAAATGGCGACCTTCCCAGACGACTGCCTCCCTCCCGAGGGCTTTTTCGAGTCTCGTGAGGCCTTATTTGAGTCAATTAATACGTACGCAAGGCCTCGAGGCTACGCTTTTATAACACGGAGGTCAACACGGGAGAAAAATGGCTACCTCTCTGTCGTTTTTGCATGCGACCGCAGCCGTCAGTTACCCTCTAAGGGAGCGCGTAGACGGCAGACGACTACTCGGATGACGGAATGCCCCTTTTCAGTCCTCGCTAAGGAGTCTAGTGAAGGCTGGACTCTGAAGTACCGCCATGACGTACGCTACGCAAGCCATAACCATGAGCCAAGCCTACACCCGTCTGCGCACCCAGTCCACCGACAGCTCTCTCGTACGCCGCAGCTAAAGACCCTCTCGAACGCTGGCCTCGCGCCAAAGGAGATCCAGACAATCGTACGGCAAAGCGGCTCCTTAGCTACACGTCAAGATATCTATAACTGCGTCGCCGAAGTCCGCCGAGACACTCGTCAAGGCCAGAGTCCGATTTACGCGCTCGCGAATCAGCTTGAGCAAGAAGGCTTCTGGAGCCGTATACAATTCGCGCTAGACGGCCACGTAACGGCAGTTCTCTTCGCGCACCCCGATTCTCTTATTTACCTCCGAGCGTACCCTGAAATCCTCCTCCTCGATTGTACATATAAGACGAATAAATACGGTATGCCGCTCTTTGATATGATTGGCGTTGACGCGACTGGGCGGTCCTTTTGTATCGCCTTCGCGTTTTTAAGCGGCGAGGCTGAAGAAGATTACGCGTGGGCCCTCGAGCGGTTAAAAACGTTATACGAACAGTACGGCGGAATCCTCCCTTCAGTGATTTTGACAGACCGGTGTCTCGCGGTAATGAATACGGCTTCGACTCTCTTCCCGTCGGCGATGTTTCTCTGTATCTGGCATGCGAATAAGGCGGTCCTCGCGCGGTGCCAGCCAGCCTTCGAAGCAGCTGAAGCGTGGAAAGAATTCTATGGTTATTGGTTTTCGATTCTTAATTTACCGACTGAAGAGATATACGATCAACGCCTTAAGGAGTTCGAAAAGAAGTACAATTCTACAAACCCCGAGCAGGTCGATTATATTAAAGTAACATGGCTTGTCCCTTTTAAGAAGAAGCTCGTCTCCGCGTGGGTTAACCAACAGGCTCATTTTGGGAATACGGCTACCTCCCGCGTCGAAGGGATCCACGCGCTCCTTAAGTCGTACCTCCGGAGGTCGACGTTCGACCTTTTCGAAGCGTGGAAAGCGATCCGGCTTGCGTTAAGTAACCAGCTCTCCGAGTTACGGTCGAACCAGGCGAAGCAACAGATTCGCACGCCTCTTGAGCTCGATAAGGCCCTATATAGGGCTGTACAAGGCTGGATCTCGCACGAAGCGCTACGGAAGGTCGAAGAGCAGCGGCAGTTACAATGGAAAGACGACCCCCCTCTCGCTGATTTGTACGGGCACCTTTACACGCGTCTGGGGGCTCCCGTGCGTACACGTACTAATTACGCGTCAAAGTGAGCCTCTTCTTCTCGACGAATTTCACTCGCATTGGCGCTTAATACGTGACGGGGCTCCACTTCATCTTCTAGAGCCTCAACGTATCGAGCCTAAGACGGCGGCGACGAAGAAGAAGGGTCTCCCAGAGTCGAGTACGAAGCGTGAGCCTAGCCAATTCGAGGTCGTCGAGGCGCAGGCGACGCGGCAACCTCCTACGTGTAGCCACTGTCATGCTATAGGCCATAGAAGAGGTGCTAGGGCGTGCCCATTACGTTGCTCTAATATATAACGTTATTCTAAGTGCTTTATATGTTGATTTTGGTGGTGCGGGGCAACGCTGCGTTAGATGCATTTTTACTGTTGACTAAGCAGAATTGCGCTGACTAAGCGGGACGGACCCGTCCGTCTAGTGGGAGCCCTCCTAGGGGCTTTGATGACTAAGCAAGTGACCCCTATTCTGCGACAATAAGTGTGCGACGGGTTCAGCTTACGTCGATGTCCTGGTCAGTTTGAAGGGCAGTCCCTTACCCTGTCTTTCGCCGGCACAGGCCGTGGAAGAAACGCTGCCCTCACGCTCCGGCAACTGCGATTAACGGTAGCTACGCTGTCACCTGGCGCTAGTGTACTATGAGTGAATCGACCCCACTCGAAGTCAGATCTGTCAGGCTTGAATATTTCTTGTGTTATTTGATTATGTCGTGGTAGCAGTCTCCGTCCTTCGCGGAAGCTGAAGCTCCCGGTTCGACTCGGAGGGCTTTCCGGTACTGTGTCCGTGTGTAGGCAGTAGAGCTGCCGCAGGGTCATTCCATCGCTTCGAGCTAGGGGTGTTGCTCTGTCGTCTCGGAGTACGGGTCATTGTGCGTTCAGAAGACGCAGCGTAAGTCGACGAGGACATAGCGTAAGACGACGAGGACACAGCGTAAGTCGACGAAGATGCATTATCTCCTCGAGTCTCGTACTGGCGTACTCGTCCTCAAGACGGTCCCGGGTCACTCGATCGCCAGGACCGGCGACATGATGAGATCTCCAACCTTGTCGGCCTTTCGGCAAGGTCTGACCGCTGTCATACACTTGATCGTTTCCGTTTCCAGTGCTTTCGCGTTGTCAGCTTTCTCGGGGCTACTCGTGCCTCTGCCGAGCGGCCTCATGATGGTGTTGCATCCCCTGTCAATTGCTATGTGTTTCGTACCCGCGGTCAGTTCTCCCTTTCTTGCCGTTCTCTTCTCGTCGCTCACCCAACCCAAGGAACCCCGGCACCCATCTTCCAATTTCTCGATCGAAATTACGCTCATCCGACCAACCTCGGCTGCTCTTCTCAAAGGGCTTCCCTTGGCCTTGGGCTCGCGGCTGGTCGTGGCGGCTTGCGCGCCTTGCACTATCGCGACGCCGCTCATCCTCGCGACGGCGACCGGCGAGATAGTTCAATGAGCGCAGTGGATCTTCCGCCGTGCAATTCTTGAGATACTTGGTAGCTGCCTGCGCTTCTCTTGTGCGGGGTAAAGAACTGGAGTATTGCGGCTATACAGAACACTGGAGTTCAGGGGTTTCAAAATGGGTGTAGTAGGTAGGGGCGCAAAGAAACGAAAATCGAGACTCGAAGAAGTACGCCGAGGTCGAGATGATGCCACATATAAACTTTTAATATGAAGGCTGCTAGGAACTAACTGTGATTTTTCGTGGCCATGACCTACCAACATAAAGCTGGGATGTTGGTAGTATCAGAGGTGCTCCTCCTTGTTCATCTGGATGACTAGGAGCGCACGTATAACTACACATTCCATTATACATACAACACCGAGCTCACCCGACGGGCATCAAATCATCTGACACAGCACTTCACTGCTATATTATTATGGAGGTTGGGGTGTTGATAGTGTTGGCAGGGGGCCCGAATTCACCCCCGAGTCATACCTACCAAACACAAAAGAGTACGTAGCAGGTAGCTACTCTTTTATGAACACTGATCCTATTATTAACCAGGAGCTAATGACAATCCTGGAGAATGAGACGGGGCATGAACGGTACCGTGGGGGGAGATTCATAGCTACGAATACATGATTACCTGACGGTTCTTTGATCGAGATACACGGCCAACCTACCAGACACGCACTCGGCTTGATATTGGCATCGATCAACCAAGTGACGCACTCTTGCAGAATCAATCAGGAGCAATGATTCAGTAGTGGCCAATACCTTGTATACGAACCAATAACATGATTGCAAGGAGGTAGGTTGGTTTAAGGGTCAACAGGCCTGGAGAAAGGACGGAACTTGCAAACAGCTGCATTCCCAGGAAGCCCGCACACACGAACGCGGTCTTGCATAATTACTCTCGGCTGCTCCATTCCACAATATACATAAATTAATACACCATCCGTCCGCAGCATGCTCCAATGTCACTAACCCAGCCCAGCAGCTCAGAACCTGTACTTCTTCCTCTCGTCTCTCTTCTCCTCGTCGCGCTTCAGCCGCTTGCGGCTCTCGTTTGCGATCATCTCGTCGAGGCCTTCCTCGCGCCTCCATTGGGCCCCGACGCCCTCGTCGCGGCGGCTCTCCTCGTAGCGCTGGCGGAGCTGGTCGCGGCTGAGGCCACCCGCGAGCGCGTCGGGGTCGAGCGCGACGTCGACGTCGCCGGGCTTCTTGCGCTTGCGGGAGGCGTCGTCGTCCTCGCCGCCGAGGACGCGCATGTCTCCGCCCCCGGCCCCCTTGAGGTCGTAGACACGGTCGCTGCCGAAGAAGCCCTCGGCGCGGGCCTGGCGCTCGGGGACCACCGTGTAGGCGGAGCGTGGGTGGTGCGCGGCGCTCTCCTCGGTGTCGAAGCCGCTGCGCCGGTTCTTGCGCAGGTCGAGCTCGCCGGCCACGCTCTCCGTCTGCGTGCCGCCGTACTCGGTGGGCACGGTACTGGTGAAACCGCCGGGCGTCTCGGTGCCCGACGGCGTCTGGAGACCGGCGCCCTCCTCGTCTTCCTCCTCGTCCTCGTCCTCTTCCTCGTCCTCTTCCTCCTCGGACTCCTCCTCGGGCTCCTGCAGCTCGCCCCAGAGCGAGCGCTCTACAGGTTCGCCCGACGGCGGCGCCGGCTGGTTTTGCTGCATGATGCCGAAGATGTCGCCGCCGAATAGCGGCCGGTTGTACTCGTCCACGGGCGGCTTTCCGTAGCAGCCCGGGTTGAAGCCCCACTGCGCGCCCGGCGGGATTGGCGCGTTGAGGCCGGGGATTCGGAGTGAGGGATAGGAGGGTGGAGGGCCGAAGCGTTGCTGGTTGATGAGCCACGGAGGAGGGGCGCCGGGTGGGATGCTGAGCGCCTCTTTTAAGGCATCGCTTAGCTCACCCGGTCGAAGGTGCCGGAGATCCGTCTCGAACTCCTTGCCTTCGTAGTAGACCTCGCCAAATCGCGTTAGGGGAGGCTTGTCCTGGAATCTGAAGAACGCATCGTAGAGTTTTTGGTAGTCGATGTCCAGTTTGCCCATCTTGGGCTGGACCCTTTCCCTCTGTTTCTGCTTGAGAGTTTGTTCTGCTTGCTTCTCGAGGACGGCATCTCTCATCTCAGTGATACCGGTATCTGCAATGAACTTCGGGAGCTTGAAGGCCGGCTTCTCGATACCGCGCTTGGACGAAAGATATTCACGTTTGAGAGACCAGTGGGATGGCACCGGGACCACGTTCCGCTGTGCTTTGATCTGCACCAGTAGCCGCGGATCGGACGAGGACGTATCGTGCCACTCGACAACCTCCGGTTTCGTGACCAGCGCTTTCAGTTCGGCAATGGAAAGCTTGTTGAGCATCTTCCGTTTCTTCTTGGAAAGTTTCGGCTGTCCACCGGTCTCGTCGTCTTCGTCCGGTATGTCGTCATTGTCGTCGTCGAAGAACACCTCGCCCTGATTTCCTGCGTTGGCCTCCCTTGCAATCTCATCTTCGTCTCTTGTAAAGCCAAATTTCTGGAAGATGTCTCTATACATAGAAAAAGCCGGGTCATTAGGATCCAACTCGACCTCAACACCTGGTCCATCAACAGGGGTTTGGTCGGATGTTGTGGCATCCTTCTTGACCTCAAGCCCGGATGCGCCGTTCGTCTCGGTAGCGTCTTTGGCTGGCTCGGATTCGGAGATGCCATCCTCATGGCTTTCGGGCGTTGAATCTGGCTTCCTGCCTTCTTCCGTTTTGGAGTGCTTCTCGGCCTTCTTCTTCGCTCGCCGCTTCTGGTTCTTTGTCATCTTGGGAGCCGCCATGGTGACGGTTGCGAGCAAAGGTGCTCGGCGAGGGCCGCAGGACGACGACGTTAATGACAGCGGGTATTTAAGGCAGCTATAATAACTTAATGCTGGTAGAGGTTCAACGGATTTGACGAGCCGAACTATGGCTTTTTCTGCAACTGTGAATGAAGGGGGATGAGTAGCGTAGTTTGATTGTCGCAGGCCGAAACGAGGCTGATGATGAGGTCGCGCTTTCATAAAAATTAAGGTTCCACTTGTCGAGTGCCGCGAGTTTACTGTGGCTTTAACTGAGGCAACTGAGGTAGCTGAGGCTGAAGCGATGTGCTTTGTATCATTGTATCATTGTATCGTATTTACTTACACAACCGATCGATGCGCCACGCTAGTCCCGCTTTGGTGCGTCGGTGTCTGTAGCTATGCAACGCACGAAGTACATACATATGTATTGGCAATATCACTGTACGATAAACCGCTAATAACTGCAATACTGCCAAAGTGCCTGCGCATGCATACGTATCGGTCCACCGTACAGGACCAATTAGATATCAGTACAAAAAGGAAACAAAAAGGATTGCGCAATGCTTGCCTTGTAATAGCAATTTGAGCGAGGCCTTTTCTTTTTCTTTTCTCTTAAACAGATTGGAACTCTGGAAGATGGGATTTGGGATATTACAACAAGGGGCGAATTACTTGGGTGTAATGTACCGCTCTATGAGGAACCAGCAGTGATCCTCTCCTAGATACATACATACCTACGTACCCTATATACAACGTGAACCTACCTAATAGCTTCCAGCTTTCAGCCTCTTCGGGAATATTTCTTGATGCTCCGTACTGCAATTTATTATTTCCCTCTCCCATAAAAATAACACGACGTACGCATCTCATCAACCGTTACAGTCTAATACTCATCCAATCTCCCCTTCTTAGGATGACTATTTGATATCTCGCTTCGGCCGAGTCCTTGTGTTGCTGTGTTGATCCGTCTAACTCGTTAGTACAACCATCTGAAGCAATGGTACATTGAAACACAATTAGCCGACCCTCTCTTTCTCTCCCGTCGCCATCGCCATCGCCATCCTTCTTCGTCGCTCGTTCCAAAGCCGATCATCAGACAACTCGAACTCCGCTTTCGCCATGCCTCATTCCACTAGTTCGGGTTCCTGTTCCCGGGACCCATCCGTCTCCCGGTCTAATGCCAAGTCTCACGGAGGAGACCAGAGTACCGATGGCGACTCGGGCGTCGAGAAATTCCCCGATCATATCGATGCTCCGTCTATGCGCGCCAACGGCGTCAGATCCATCAGCCCGAATACCGCCTCCAGACCAAATGGATATGCTATCGGGTTGAATGGGGGAGCTCGTTTGAATGCAGACCGATGGCAGCCCCGGAGAGACAACTCGACAAAGGCCGTCAGGTGGGACGGAGGAAGTCTATCGCGGGGTCATCGCCAGCAGAAGAGCATCAGCGAGGCCTTCCACAACATTAGAGAGAGGAGAGGAAGCGTCAGCCAGAACGCGCACGAGATAGCAGATGCTCTGCGAGCACCCATATCCCCTAAACTCATAGTACGTCGCCTATCTACCGATCCGGCCCGCATCCAACGTGCTGACACGGCCATATTCAGATCCTCTGTATCATGTGGTACATGTCGTCCGCCTTGACCAACACGTCTTCCAAGTCTATCCTAAACGCCTTTGACAAGCCCGCCACCTTGACCATGGTGCAATTCTTCCTCGTCGCCTTCTATTGCATCTTCCTGTCCTGGTTGTCATCCGTATTTCCGAGGCTGCGGACCGCGATACCGGCACTGAGGAACTCGATACGTTACCCGTCGAGGGAGGTTATTTCCACTACGCTGCCGTTGGCCGCTTTCCAGATCGGAGGCCACCTCCTGAGCTCCACGGCCACGTCCAAGATTCCGGTGTCCATGGTCCACACCGTCAAGGGGCTTTCGCCTCTCTTCACCGTGTTCGCCTACCGATTCATCTTTAACATTCGATACCCGCCGGCGACGTACTACTCGCTTGTGCCCCTGACCCTGGGCGTGATGCTCGCTTGCTCGGGGAAACACTCGTTCAAGGGCGAGATTTTGGGGCTCTTCTACGCACTTCTAGCCACGATTATCTTCGTCACGCAAAATATCTTCTCCAAGCGGCTATTTAACGAGGCCGCCAAGGCTGAGGCTGAAGGCCAAGCCGCCAAGTCCCGCAAGCTCGATAAGCTTAACCTGCTGTGCTATTCGTCGGGGATGGCGTTCGTGTTGACGTCGCCCATTTGGTTTTGGAGCGAGGGGGTCGGCCTTATCCAGGATTTCTTCCATGACGGCTCGCTGGACCTGTCGGCTAAACCCGGTAGCTTCGATCATGGGCGTCTCGTACTCGAATTTCTGTTTAACGGCACCTTCCATTTTGGGCAGAACATCTTGGCTTTCGTCTTGCTATCGATGGTGTCGCCTGTCACATACTCGGTCGCGTCCCTGATCAAGCGGGTTTGGGTTATCATTGTTGCAATCATATGGTTTTGGCAGCCGACTACCCCTATTCAGGCGGCCGGAATCGCGCTTACGGCCTTGGGTCTGTACCTCTATGATCGAGCGAACGAGAGCAACAAGGCGGATCGGCGGGCGCGTTCGCTCAGCCAAAGTGCACGAGATCAACCGTTGCTACCGTTGAATACGAGCCAAAACGTGATGGGGCAGAATGTAGGTTCACGCATCTTCGAAAGCCCGGTGTCTATGTCGGGAGCACAGCCTGCGCATGCCTATACGAATGGCCATGCCGCATTGGCAAGTGGTGCAGGTGACGGTCTTAAGAAGAGCGACGGTGCCGGTTCGGGCCCGAGCCAGCAGAGGAGTAACAGCGCTTGGCTACCACCGGGGACAAAACAGGAGGAGACGTGGAGGTTCGAAGATAGAGTCAAAGCTTCCTCCTGATTTGTACTTGTACAGTGCTCGGGCTGGGAGAGAGAAAGCCCCTGGTAGGGCCATGAGGTATGAAAACAATAATACATAGAGCGGGAAATGATCACAAACGCGCGCGAGTGATAGCCAAGGCGACCCCGAATCAGTAGGGCATCTGGGTTGTTCATAGTAATGTGCATCCGTACATAGAGGTAGGGCTACCACACGGGACTACAGTAGAATTATTGTTGCGTAGCTACGTAGCGCTATCAGGCATAGATGTGCGTTGGGCCGGGTGTCCCGGTTATGATTATTTAACATTAGATATCCTCTGACAGTGTTATGTTTATCTGTTCAGGCAAGTCTACTAGGTAGGGGAGAAGATCTCTTCTGTGTTCCGGGGTCGAGTGAGTGTTGCAAGCTGCTGTTATCGTTGTGATGAGTGGAGGTCGCACTTATTGAGGTCAGTGGATGATACCTCTTGCAGCTTAAATCGATTTAACATCTGGACGATGGAGTGTGGAATATACATGCCTAGGTACCTACCTAGGTATGCAGGCAGCTTAGAGCCCCGCAGCTGTTGACGCCTGTTAGCACTATGTAGGTCTTGGCGAGTTGTCCCACACATGTACATAATTAGCGCAAATGACCAGAGCTCAAAACTGGGCAAGAGCAAGTAAAGTGGGCGTGTGCGGCTTTGGTGTGGCAGGATCGTTAATCGCAGCTTTGAACTTTTTAGATCTCTGCAACTGCAACTGGCAAGCAGCTGTAAGGATACCGGAGTATACCACGTGATTTATCAGGACAAGTTCGAACACGCAGACCAGGGGGGACTTTTAATGGTCGAACAAGTTGCCCCGTGCGTTGCTGGGCTGACCTGTTGTGGTCTTCCCCGTTCCCCGTTCCCCAATTAATCGAGCAAAAGTTCGTAGCCCGAGAGCTCCCGAGAAAAACCTCACTTCAAGTTTCTGGACTGCCTCGCTCACAAATATTCCCTTCCCTCTCCCCCAGAGACTTTCCAGTCGCCCTTTTCTCCACTTCACATCCTCATTCCCATCGCTGCTTGTCATCTCGCAAAGATGTTCAAGAGGTCAGTAACGGCTTTTCAATTCTGTTTATAATTAGCATTTGGCCCTCAATTGGAACCCAATTGAGAGCGAGGGTCCCCGCAGGATTGATTCGGCTAACTTGTGTTTTGTTGTGTCGGGGTAGCGGCCTTTCCAGATTCGCTCGCCCGTCTTTCCAGGCCGCCACGCGGTACGCCGCCAGACCTGCTGTATCTTCGCCTTTCAGATACCCCATCAGCAGCCGATTCGCGAGCACGAGCAGTGGTGTTGGCGATGGCAAGATCTACCAGGTGAGTTGGGTTCGCCGTCGGATGCGTAATAGAAAAGCAGAGGGGCTGGATGGCTGGCTCCCTTCGCCCGGGGGTTTGGAGATGATCGCAACTGACATGAGGGAATAATAATAGGTTATCGGTGCCGTCGTCGATGGTTAGTAAAGAGGCTTTCGCGAGTTTCGATTGAGCTCGCAATGGGAAGGAGTATTTTGTTGACTCCGTTTTTATAGTGAAGTTCGACACCGCGAAGCTGCCTCCCATCTTGAACGCCTTGACGACGATAAACGGCGGCCAGAAGCTCGTCCTCGAGGTCTCGGTAAGCTGAACATCCGGTTTTATACGGCATCTCTTCCTAACATTCTCTAGCAACATCTTGGTGAGAATGTCGTCCGATGCATTGCTATGGACGGTAGGCTACCTCCGCCCCAAACAGTCCTCGCCAAGACGCAAGCTCACAGGATCCCACAGGTACCGAGGGTCTGGTCCGAGGAGCCAAGGCCACCGACACTGGTGCCCCCATCACAATTCCCGTCGGCCCTGGCACGCTAGGCCGCATCATCAACGTCACTGGTGACCCTATCGATGAGCGGGGACCTATCAAGTCGGACAAGTTCGCCCCCATCCACACCGACCCTCCCGAGTTCATCGACCAGTCTACTTCTGCTGAAGTTCTCGTCACTGGTATCAAGGTCGTCGACCTGCTCGCTCCCTACGCTCGTGGTGGAAAGATTGGCCTGTTCGGTGGTGCCGGCGTCGGAAAGACTGTCTTCATCCAGGAGCTCATCAACAATATCGCCAAGGCTCACGGTGGTTACTCCGTCTTCACCGGCGTCGGTGAGCGTACCCGTGAGGGTAACGACTTGTACCACGAAATGCAGGAGACCTCGGTCATTCAGCTCGACGGCGAGTCCAAGGTCGCCCTGGTCTTTGGTCAGATGAACGAGCCCCCGGGAGCCCGTGCCCGTGTCGCCCTTACCGGTCTGACCGTCGCCGAGTATTTCCGTGACGCGGAAGGCCAGGATGGTGCGTATATCAAGTTGTTCTCCGCCGCACCGGACTCTCTTGCGCTAACAGGAAACAGTGCTTCTCTTCATCGACAACATCTTCCGATTCACTCAAGCCGGTTCTGAGGTGTCTGCCCTGCTGGGTCGTATCCCCTCTGCCGTCGGTTACCAGCCCACCCTCGCCATCGATATGGGTGGTATGCAGGAGCGTATCACCACTACCAAGAAGGGTTCCATCACTTCCGTCCAGGCCGTCTACGTCCCTGCTGATGATATGACTGATCCCGCCCCCGCCACCACCTTTGCTCACTTGGACGCCACCACTGTGTTATCCCGTGGTATCTCCGAGTTGGGTATCTACCCCGCCGTCGATCCTCTCGACTCCAAGTCGCGTATGCTCGACCCCCGTGTCGTCGGCCAGGAGCACTACGACACGGCTACCCGTGTCCAGCAGATCCTCCAGGAATACAAGTCGCTGCAAGATATCATTGCCATTTTGGGTATGGACGAACTGTCGGAAGCCGACAAACTTACCGTCGAGCGTGCCCGTAAGATCCAGCGTTTCCTGAGCCAGCCTTTCACCGTCGCCCAGGTCTTCACTGGTATCGAGGGTAAGCTGGTCGACCTGAAGGACACCATCGCCTCCTTCAAGGCCATCCTGGCTGGCGAGGGTGACGACCTGCCTGAAGGTGCTTTCTACATGGTTGGCGACTTCGCGTCAGCCCGGGAGAAAGGAGAGAAGATCTTGGCAGAGCTGGAGAAGACCTCGTAAAGGGAATTTAAGCTAATAAATGAGGAGAGGCGATCGTTGTTCAGATAGAGATGCCGCGTGAACTGGATGGGGAAGGTGGGAGTCGGTAGCAGCCCTGTGTATATCTAGAAAAGGAGAGCAACGTTGTGGGCCGCTAGTTTCACCTCAACCTAGCTCAATCGAGTTCCCTTTGTGAAAGCATGTAAAACAAGATGTCCTCAAAAATATCTGGAAGTGCACACTAGGAGAATCGAGTCGAGTCTGCAAGGCCCTGGGTCATGAGGTTTAGAGGGCATATGGGATTTTATCCGATGCAATGCCGCAAGGAATGGGAACCACGTAAAATATCTGAAGGTTGGTCAAACTTCACGCTGATCGTCAGACATGGGCTAATAAGAACGCGGGGAGCTATTCACACTTCCCGTTCAAGCTAAGCGAGAACAAGGGGCCTTCAGACGATCGTCAGTGCGTAGATACCGACTGCTTGTGGCCTTCCGTCGAATAGGGGCTTGCGTACGCATCCCACGTTGGATTGTCATATGATCTGCTGTTCACCATTTCATGGCAGCTTCAACGGGCAGCCGTCATGCTTCATCATCCTCATTCAGCCCAGCATTCCAGGGCAGCCCCCCTTGCGGGAGGTGTGCTGAACCTGCCTGGCCACCTAGGGTGATATACCTACCTACGTACCGTCTGCTCGGCTATCCTCCTAGACCTTAGGCGAAGTCAGCCGCTGCCGCTGTGTAGTCGGTACTTATGCCCGAAATGAAACGGTCTCATCCCCTGCCACCGGGCGTTTTCGGGATGGGGGTCTAACGCGTTAGTTTTCGGCGTTTCCGTCCTCGGGGGAGGGCTCGGTTTGAGCTTTGTGCTTCACGGTCACCTCGAAGGTACGCACGCCCGAGGTGTTTCGCGGCTGGGGGTGGGATATGCGCTTTGCTGTCCTGCCTTCGTGGATCCCCGTGGAAGTTATGCGTCTATGGGGGGAGTAGGCGGGTCGGTAATGGCTCCTAGAGCGGCGTGGGCTATGTGTGTGCTCAGGATCGGAGGAGGGAGAGGGCTGTGATGTGTGAGGGAAGTGTTTGCGGCCAGGGCGGCTAGGGGTGACTCCGGCGTAACCACGCGGTTCTTGGTCCTAGGTAATGGCGCATGGGGTTCCTCCTATCCCTATCAATAGCCCTGCGCGCGTGGCACGGCTTTTATTTACTTACAGGGCAGATGACACGATCACATGACTACCATATATCGCACAATTTCACAGCGTAGTTATGAGGGGGTGTTTGTATGACGGTGAGCTGTGCGTTTATTGGCAGTCTGTCTGGTTGCTGGTAGCAGACCATGCAGAGCCAGTCAAAACCCAACCAGGGTGGCGGGAAGGCGTCATGATCCCTCCCTCAGCAGCTGCAGCGTCCTAACTACGAAGACCTGGGACACCTCCGCCTTGACCAGCACGCCCTGATATCCACGCTTGGCAACCCGCCCCTGGGGCCGTTTCCTGCCGAGACACGAGGAGTCAGTCTACAACCACAATATCGGCAAGCTTGGCTTGGAACACTTACCAGACAGTTGTCGTCTGTCGAAGCCCGGCCCGCCTACCCGGGTCTGCCACCAGTAGGCCGTCCGCGTTGAGCGGGAAACCGGGCGGGAACTCCAATTATCAAAATATGCAGGCGCGATAAGTGCACCCTTCCAGCCAGTGCGGGGGCCGTGCGTCAGTCTTTTCTCTGACGGGGATTCCGGTCGACGGCTCCAAGTCGGTTATGTGTTTTGATGTGCTTGAGAGGAAACTTCAGTGGTCCCTAGGGAAGATGCGAGGAAATACTGACTGAAACATTGATGAAAGCTGGACGGCTTCTGTGGCCGCGGTGCATAGTGACCATAGTCAACCTGGAGCACAGCAGCTCCTCGCTACCTCTGCTCATTGTGGCTTTGGATACCAATATTCATAGTCCCCCCTCCAGACTCATAATTGCCGCCCTCAATATTTTTCTGCGAGCCCCCGAAATTGTTGAACATGCGGTTCCCGTCTCCGAATTGGTTGGCCGTACCCGGCTGCTCGTCGAAATCCGAGTTGCTCGAAAGCAATGGCTTCTCGTGGCCTGTCTCGGCTGCGCTCATGTCTCTAATCCACCGACGCAGCTCTCCACAAACAGCCACGAACCCTGGGTCGTCTATACTGGTGAACTTGGTCATATCCCTATGATTGCCGCGAATTCCGATCGGAATGTACCCGGGCAGAATCGCCGAATCTTGTGGCACGACCTATTGTCGACGCATCAGTATTTGGGGACGAGCTCGGCTTTGCCTGACCTACTAAACCAACTCCGGGCAGAGCCAATTCCTCGTAGAAGCAGCTAATCTCGATTGGCGGCAGTCCTTCCTTGCTGCGCGCCATTACCATCGTGTGAAAGCTGTCTTGAATCCGCGCAAGCACCTCAGAATCACGCCTAAGGACGTCCACGATCTTGGAATTCGTCTGCTTCACAAGACCGATCGATCGGGATAGGAGCTCGGCCCACCTAGCAAGGCCAGCTCCATGGTGCGGCGTTCCGAGAAAGATGATACCACGAGTCGAACGAAGGATATTCTGGAGATGTCGCTCCGGTCGTTGTCTCGACGTGACCAAGGCCTATCACATACATTAGCGCAGCCCTGCATGATCAAGCCAGTGACGTACGTCCTCGCAGACCAGCCCCCCCAAGCTATGGCAGACAAATATTATCGGCCGTTCATTCTACGCGTGTCAGTACGTTTACGCCATCCCCAGAGTCGGGCGCCTACTGTGTCATCGTTCTCTCGATACGATGCGAGGGAGGTCAGCAGATTCCACGCGTGGTTTGCGATCCGATTCTGCGACACCATGCCTCGCCAGTCGGCCACATATGCGTCATATCCAAACGTCAGGACCCGGGCTGTCGTAAGTATAGACGAGAGCAAGGTTTGGGGCCAGGGCTCCGTCTCGTCTTGGGCGGTCCATGTGTTGTCACGATTGCCAGTCAGGCCGTGGACGAAGACGATGCTGGACGATACACATTAGCTGGCGTTTTCCAACCTAGGATGGTGCGTACTCGATAGCGCTGTCCTCGGGGCTGCAAAGCGGTTTGATGCCGGAAGGGAAAATCTCCCTCGGCAAGCGGTTGGGTGGGTCATCTTGATCTCCGGCCGCGGCTTTCCGTAGCGGCAGGAGCCGCTTCATCTTGGCTACGTTCTGTAAGATGCGGTTATGTCCCGCCATCAGATTTGTTGATCCTCGGTTTTGCGGTTAACTTATAGCGGAAATCTCGCAGAGTGTATATGAAGACCGAAATGGCAAGCTGCTACCACCGTGTAAAGACTAGGTTAGGGAGGAAAGAGGAAACTGAGGCTGGTGTTCCCAAAAGCTACATGCGCTGAATTGAGTTGCGCTCCCTACGGGCCGCAGCGGCTAGCGGCCTAAGGTGCGGCGGGTTCTCCCGGAAACCCCGATCCCACATCCCCCTGGGGGAGTTCTGAGGAAGTGGGGTGGGAATCAGGGGATTGCAGCTGCAAGGATTCCTGGGTGGTATCTGCATCAGTCGGGCGGACGTCTGCTTAATCTCGCTCCGCCGTTCAGTATCACCCACGCCTGGCGCAATCACTTCAGGAATACCGCCAGCGCACAGAGAAAAATTGCGATGCGTCACAATCCCTTGACCAGCATGTGTACTACGGAGCCCGACGCGTCGCGTGCAATTGAAATAATGAACCGTTTCTTGGGCGCATGCTTCGAGACGGGTATCTTCTGTGTTATCTTGTCTCAAACTCGAGGAGCGAAGTAACCGCATGTAATTATCTTTACCTACTAAAGCATAGCCACGTCACAGCCTCCGTTTCCGCTCGGTTGGCCATCACGGCGTTCAGCTGAAAGACGCATAGCATTGCATGTCTAAGGCATCTTGCAGCGAATAAGCTCAAGTAGCATAACGCCACCTCTACGTAAAGTCCAGCCACCATGGTGTTGTCGCATCCCAACCAGGGCGAGGTCCCGGAACGCGGCCATCATAGGGAATTGGGCCGCCTACAACGCTTCAGAAAACCACCAATCAACGTACCGTTGTTGCGCAAGGCGGTCGACGATTTGCATCGCTTACAGCCACCATACGGCGCGATATTCCACGTCTCTTAAAGCAGTGGCTGATGCAGTGCGCAGAGCGTACACTTTGTCGGCCCCCAACTCCAACAGAATATCCAGCACTATGCACACCCTTCCAGTATTCTCCCACAGCCAGTCGAGAGCTCTTATTTTAATAATTTCTGCTGATCCACAATCTAGCGACTGAGCTCCTTCGTAGCTGGTTCGGTCCATCTCTGTTTCTGACCCAATTTCCAGCCAGTCTCGCAGCGCACAATGTCGGGTACCGAAATCCCTCGCCAAATAACCCGCCTCATCGGAGTTATAGAAGACGTCATCGAGGCGTATGATACGATCAACGGCCTCCGTGGTCTCCCCGAAGCGTTCCAGGAAGTGAGCAGATGGCTTCCACTCGCTGAGCAAACCCTTCGAGAGGCGAAGACTCCGGCGAAGAAAGTGAACTCCGTTGACGACGCCAACGTGCTGGAGACTTACCTTAATAGCTGCGAGGAAAAGGCCGACAAGTTGCTGGAAATCTTCCAGAAAATTGACAGGAAGTCGAAAGGGGAATATGTCCCTTCCGTATATCGGTCCATCGCAATTAAGCTAGGCAAGCATAGGGTTGAGACATTGATGAATGGTATTTTGGAGGATTTGGGGTCGTTGGCCGCACACCACGTGTTTCAGGCCGCGATGCAGCAGCAGGTCGAGCTACTGGACAAGGCGAAGCAGGAGCTGGCGAACGTGCCTCCATCTCTGTCAGACTCGGATTTCGACGAGCAGTCCGGTACAGCCAACCAGTTCGGAGACGGGAACCGCATGTTCAACAATTTCGGGGGCTCGCAGAAAAATATTGAGGGCGGCAATTATGAGTCTGGGGGAGGGGTTATGAATATTGGTATGACCCCGCCCAAGGAGTCGACCCAGTAAGGGGGACGATAGGCACTTTTCAAGACATTGCTAGGCGGAAACCTGACCTTTAAGAGTTAATAGTTACGAATGTCAACCATACATATGCAAAGAGTTAGTTTCCTATTCGCGCCAAAATCCTTCGCGTTTAACATTATCCCACGGAATCAGGCAACACTCCTAAAACGTATCGCGTAATCCCCCTCCCCCGTAACGAGGATGTCGTCAACCGCGTCCACATCTTCACCCGACTCGACGCCCTCCTGCCGCCAACGTCCGAACACCAGAACGCCGCCCTTTGCGGCCTTGGCGGTTCCGGGTAAGCTGTTGATGCTCTGGCGATGGTGTGTGTACAGACTAACAACCGAAGGAAAACCCAGGTGGCGCTCGAATACGCCTACCGCCGGTGCCGCGACGACCCCGCATGCTCCGTCTTCTGGGTGCACGCCGATAACGAGACAACGTTCGCCCAGGATTACAAGGCGATCGCACAAAGGCTAGGCCTCGACAAGCTCGATGGCGAAAAGCTTCTTATGGCCGTACGCAAGCGGATCGAAAATAGGCCGTCATGGCTACTCGTCCTCGACAACGCCGACGACCTAGCGCTGTTTGGCGTCGGCCGGGTATCACATAATACGTCGCATAGGCAGGCAGAGGAACCGGCGAGCTTATACGACTACGTCCCGCGGTGTGCTACCGGGACGGTGTTATGGACAAGCCGCGACGAACGGATTGTTGGTACTTTGGTTGGCCCACGACGAGGGATCCAGGTCGGGCGGATGGACCCGGGCGAGGCGAAAGAATTACTAGAGACGTCGAGAAATGAAAAGGTCGGCAGCGAAGAGGTCATCGACGCTGAGAAACTACTCGAAGAGCTTCAGTGGCTTCCCCTAGCCATATCGCAGGCCGGAGCATACTTGCGGAGGACGTCAACGCCGATAGGGGAGTACCTGTTGAAGCTGGCAGAGGGAAAGGAGCGATGGCGGGTCCTTAAGGCAACAGAATTTGATCGGCACCGGCGACGCGGCGTTCCCAACAGCGTTTTGGAGACGTGGAGCATATCCATCGAACGCATCCGACTGGACAACGAGATGGCATACAGGATCATGCATATTATTGCGTACGTCAACAACCAAGATATTCCGTTCGAGATAATTACGGCAGCCTGTCTGTACGACGACGGGAGTAAGGAAAAAGGTTCAGAAGAAAATAAGAATCGGATAATGGAAGCTGTCACTCGTTTAAAGGAATTCGCATTCCTTGGGATGCGCAAGGAAGGGAAGGATGTACGGAGCTACGAAATGCACAAGCTTGTACAGGAGGCTACGCGATATGGACTTAGTATGAGGAGTTCCGAAAAAGAAGCATATTTCTCGAATGGGGCGTTACAGATCATGGCAAGACTCTTCCCCGAGTCAAAACGAGAAGCATGGGCAGAATGCGAGAAATACATTACGCACGCGGTACAGGTGGGCGAGTGGGCGGATATTTGTAAAAGGGAGGTTGAAGTATCGGGTTTATTAACTCGGGTTTCGGACTATTTATACGACCGTGGCAGATGGAGGGAGAAGGAGCCCGTAGATATGAGGGCTTACGAGCTGCGGCGGGAGGTTCTCGGGGAGAAGCATCCGGATACGATTCGGAGTATGGCGGACCTCGCGACGACATACCATCAGCAGGGTCGGTATGATAAGGCTGAGCCGATTAAGATCGAAGCGTTGGAGCTGCGGCGGGAGGTTCTCGGGGAGAAGCATCCGGATACGATTTGGAGTATGGCGGAGCTCGCGACGACATATAATGCGCAGGGTCGGTATGATGAGGCTGAGCCGATTAAGATCGAAGCGTTGGAGCTGCGGCGGGAGGTTCTCGGGGAGAAGCATCCCGACACTCTACAAGCGATGCATGACCTTGCTATTACCTGGAAGAGCCGAGGCCGGCGCAACGACGCTATTGCCCTCATGGACGAATGTTTACAACTGAGACGCGCAGGTTTAGGGCCGGACCATCCATTCACGAAACAATCAGACCGAATACTCAACCGCTGGAAGACCGGGTTGGCTGGGAGGCTTATGGCCGTGGTAGGGTCAATCTACGGAGTGGAGCGTATTTTTAGCGAGCCAAGAGCCCCTTAGGTGAAGATGCTGAGCTTGTGTCTTAGCTTTCTATTTCAGCAGTTTCTTAATGATCATTATAACTTGGAGTTAAAGAAGGAATGGATGACCTATAACGGTCAGAACCTGCTTGGCTGCCTCCTGATTATCAGCCTAACTGCTCGGCTTTTACGGCACAGGCTATTGCGGTCGGCTGCGAATCCGGGCGGGTTTGGATATCAACCTTTTCATTTAGTTAACATCTCGCTTTGCCCTTATTCGTATTTCCTATATTTTGTTTAAACTACGCACGTCTTGAACATGCCGAGCGTCGGGCCTTCTCTCCTCTTATTTCTATTCTCTTTGCAAAAGATGGGGTCGGGGGAAGCCTTTCTATTTATACAAATACTTTGCCTTTAGGCGCCTGGAGGTTCCCTCTGGAAAAATGGGGCTACCCCTATACGAGGGTGGCAAAGCCTAGGAAATTTATTTCCTGTCCTTCCACACCTTTCTATTATTCGCCCCTCAGGGACATATAGGCAGTCGTTCAGGAAGAAGGTGTTAATCCTCCGATCTGGAGTGGCGAGTCTGATCCCCCGCGTTCCTTCGCCCACGATATCGATATTCCCCTCCGGCGAGAAGCCTTCCGCCAACCGTGGGTGGCTTGAAATCAGCCTTGCGGTTGCCTACATGGAAGTCCAAGCAGTTGTCAAAGAGCGCAGACCTCTTGATGTTGCATCCGGCGGTAATGCTACGAGCCTGCGGGTGCGTGGTGGAAGGAAGACCTTGAATTAAGAGCGCAGAAGCAGACTGAGGAAAGTGTTACTTCTGAGCCTTGCGAGCGTGCTTGACAGCGTGTTTCAGTTCGGTTCCTCTCAAGATGCGTTCGTCCACTTTCTTCTTCATCTCGGGATCCTCGGTACACCCGTTAGGCCTGACCTGTTGGCAGATGTATGGGCACTCCTTGAAGGTGTGGACCACTCCATAAAGACACGCTCGTGGGGTGTTATTACTGCGGTTACCGTTCCGGTTGTTGTTGCGATTATCCGGGGTATCCTTGGGAGAATCCGTCTATGCAGGAATTTTTTCGTTAAGTTTAATACCGAATACTCCCCGTAGTATTTGTTGGGCGGTTACGCCCTGCGCCTTCCGTAACCCGCATATGGCTTCGGAAGTGATCCACAACTGCTTCAAGTAACAAGGCTTAAGTAGGAAGGCGGTGAAAAAATTCTGCCATACCAACCTAATTCCTCCCTGCTTCCGGTACGTCATTTTCAACGCCCCAATTTCAATCCAGATCCATCACTATCACCATTCCCACCTGTAGTAAATTATCTGGGAAGAGCCAGAACTTGTCCCCGCTTATCCTTTCCATCTTGTACGCCCCCGTTCCAGATCTTTTCATTACCAATCTGCACCCGTGAAGCATGATGGCGACCAAGCAGACGATCGGCACGGTACAAATTGCAGTATTCCAACAACATATGCCGTCCTACGATCCCAGTTCCATCACCCTCCAATACCACCCCCCGTAATACTGTCAGCATCGAATGCGCCTTATCCTAGGAAGATTTGGTCAAGACCTGCGTTATCTGTTCCAACTTGTCAGTACCTTTTTCATCCCTCCGCCATTCCAGCTGTGCTGTGTATTTAACATGTCTGGTTTTCTGTAGCAATGCTTTGTTGCCTGGGTTCGACACGTCCCAGCAGCCTATGGGCTCCCTGATCGACGAGTTCGCACGCCGGGTCTGCATCGACACAGACATCAGCGCCCTCGTAACGGAGAACGCAAACGGGAAATATTCTTTCGACCAAACAAATGTCGTCGCTAAGGCAGAGCATCTCCCCACCCGTGGGATTTTCCGAGAGGAATGGGCCTTGTTTGCAGCAGTCACGGGACGCCTGAGTCCTGCCCTTGCCATTCCTCGCCTGCATCCGGACCTCATGGCCGATACCTATGTCCCTGGGCCGGGACAGATCAAACTTTTCAAGGACGATCCGCGGGGTATGGCTGCCATATTCAAGGAGATGATTAAACATTGGGATGCGTTTTCGCAAGCGCTATCGGATGACGATACGATGTTGCGAGTGATTATGACGGTAATTTGACGTGGCCGATGGGATTGATATCGGAGGGCGGGAAGGACGAGCTAAATAGTTGTATGAGGCTAGCTAGCCCCGTAAGATTGCGTTTATTAATACGAATCACATATCGTTCTGCTTGACTTATCTTCGATCGCAGACACCCTTACCGAAGGCGCTCCAAGGCAGCGTTACCATATCGCTCAGGGGTTCAGGGCCATTAAGAGCACATACAAACATGCGATCAAGGCAGCCTCTTATTAGTCGTTCTTTTCTTTTCCGGGTTAACATAACAGAATCACGGTTCGAGGCACAAGGCCCAGGGCAAGGAGGAGTCGGAGGACTTGGCATGGGTGCAGGACCTGTTGGTTGGACAATCGCCGGCTTGAGGGCGCCAGTGAGGTTGTCAGTAACCTCATCTGACAAACGAATCTCAAGCCATAAGAGCGTAAAGGCGGTCGTGGACATTTAGGCAGCTTGAGCGATGTAGGTGGGAGCAGCCGGTCTCCCTGCTCATAGTCTGTTAATCCCTTTGATCCTCCTAATCTCCCTGATCCTTGCAGTCCTTCGGCCACGCCCGTTTAAGCAAACCACCATATTGCTCAGTTTTATATCAAGGCAAGCAACGATAAACGAGGCCTCCTGGATTCAGCAGAAAGAAGGCGGACGCTTACCTGTGTCGAGGCTGGGCGGCACAAGCAGCACACCTAGGGGCTTCTCGTGCGCGGGAGGCAGGGCACTGATGTTCTGCACTCTGGCCCCGGAGAGAGAGTGGGAAAGACAGCAGACACTTGGAAAGGGGAAATGGAACGAGTAGACCGACATTGACATCAGGCTCATAACGTCACTTATAAGAAAGGGGAGAAAACTGCGTTTTCTTACTGCAATCTATGGCTAATAATGCAGCTCTACAGAGTATTAACATCATCTATAACACTATTATCTAACGATATCTTCTGAAACTACAACCAAAGCTTGCCTTTCCAAGCGATAACTCGTGAGCCTACTTATGCGCTAACACCTTGGGATCCTTTTGGGCCTCCCGAAGGATCTGCCTCATCTAAGTATACAATCCTTCGTCCTCCTTCTCCCACCTCCCGCCGTTCGGAAATACAGCTTTCCGTAACCTATTAACCCAGGATATCATCGGCCGGTAATACGGCGTAATATTCTTCTCCACCGCTCTAATAAAGTCCCCTTCATAAGATACTTGCCCTTTCTTTAGCTGTACCAGCTCCTCCATATCAGCGTAATTCCATTTTTCAAACTCGGCGACGACCTTGCCCTCGCCCGGCCCGTTACAATGAATGCATATCCAGAACATGACCCAAAAGAATAATTCGAGGTCGTGCATAAATAAATACTGCTCGCCCAGAAGTGCCCCGATGGCCATGAAAACCCTCGTGCCAGTCTTTCCCTTTGCTCCTAAAACGCCAACACGTTATTCTTTAATAGCAAGATCCAAGTCCATCAAGAATCCGCGATTGTCCTTGTTTATCATGAAGTTATTAATCGAGATATCTCTGTAAAAAAGGTCGGCCTGATACCGTAACGATTTATTAGAAGCTAGAAATGCGTTTCCCTTGTCCGTACGATGTAAACCTAGGCTATAGATCCACCTCTTCATCCATAATCAGGCGACAGCCCATGCGGATTTATACAAGGCGGATTGTTGCCATGCAGTAGAAGTCCACCTGTGTCGTTGAGCGAGCAGAGAACAAGGGAAGAGAGTCCGCCTAAGGTGGACGATGACGTGGCCCACGTACGGCCTAGGATTATAGACAATCTGGCTTCTAAATTCACTGGATCTTTGTTGGTGAGATCCGCTCGAAGACCTCCATGGCTTGAAGTTCCTTTTGCCTGTTGCTGCTGCACCAAAGGGAACTTCCCCCGGACTATCCGTACCCCTTTTCGATTCCCACCCCGCCAGATTTCTGGGATGCTACCCATTCCTCCGCGTAACCTTCTCCATAAGCAACTTGTCTGCATGAAAGAACCGTGATCAGTTGGCCTCTTCTAGCGGCTCCAGGGTTCTTCCTCTCGAGGTAATAGAGCCGTGCCACGCAAGCAGAATCTTCTAGTCTCCAAGGCGGTGTTACAAACGCAAATCCTTCCGGCATCACTGCCGAGCCGTTTCTTTCGGTATCGCCGATTCCTTACCTACGTACTGGCAAAGCGGATTCAGGACACCCCAGCATGGTAAGCATACCTCCCTAACCGAAGATGAGGCAGAAAGATAACGTGACTGGGAGGAATTTGAACGTTCTAAACCCCTACGCAAACTTTGGGAAGGTGGATTTAAAAGACATAACACCGATGAGCAAGTGATAAAACGACCAGGGGCAGGGATGGTACGGCGGAAACATAGGGGTAACGACGAGGAAAGAACTCGATTTTCAACCTTTCATTAGGCGGGAACTAGGTCCTGTCACAGATTGATTCCGGACGATCTGCAAGGGAAATTAGCTATATGACAGCCTCGACACAGCTTCGCCTTCTAATTTTGGCATCCACACCCAGCCTCCGAGCTCTCTCCTGGCTCGACGAGTCATACGATAGATGGATCTGCTATCTCCGGCTGCCTTCTTTTATGCTGGTGGATCCAGCTCGAGGATTATGCCTCCTCGATCTGCATCGGTTACTCCGGAAACGCTGTTCGTAAAACCTTTAATGTTGTATGATGCTGACTGGCCCCTAAGGCAGGTATGGATGCGAAACTCCTTGATTGGCCACCATTCAGGCATGAATGCCTAAGGAGTCATCATTCATGCCCGCCCTAACTTCACTGCCAGACGACTTCCTTCAACCCCTTGGATTGGCACTTCCCGACGTCCCCTTGCCGTGCAAACATTCCTTACCTTCTCCCTTCTCCACTCTCGCCTTCACCGAAATCCACCATCTCCGCCATGACACGTTCATGCGCTACATTGGGTTGACGCTTTCAACGCGCAATCCCCAGGATGCTAGCTAAGACGGAGATCATTCTCGTTTCTGTAAGCTTGCATTGTCGACATTGGTTGGAGGGTCATCAAACCAGGACTAGACCAGGCAGCTTCGACTCCGCCGTCTCCTCCCCCACTTCCTTCGTGAGCTTAAACTCACAAGTTTCAGCTGCTAAAGTCGTTCGGGCCCATACCGTTCTGCGTCATCGTTACACCACCTTGCTATTAAGGATCCAGTCAAGTAACCATCTGCTCTAGCAGATCAATGCCAACAGAGGTATCTGCTAATTTTACATACCTTGTTCCGCATTATTCGGCTGTCCAGAGTCCATCCAGAATCTTCGTCGAAGTACAGTTCCTTCTGACCGGCCAGTTATTTCCAGCCTCTCGTTCTCATATAGCTCTTTTCCTAAACGAATAATTACAATAAGCTCGCTATTCCTACAAGTAAGTACTTATGGCACTAAAGTACTAGTACTTAATGGTTTAGATAATATGTCGTAGGTATTGCGACTTGTATGACGAGGAGATATCCAACAGATGGTAAATGGATTGGAAATCACAAGCCTTCATTATGCATAAGCTTAAAAGGGGGACCCAAAAATTATCACTGCATCGTTATTTCCATTTTTTGGTATATAACAAAACTGTAGCCGGGGTGGCCATAAACGGGGCTTTATGGCTGTGCGGCAGACGACTGTTACGAAACAGGAAGACACCCAGGCCAGAAGTGAGACCCTAGGAGGATGACCCCGATGGGTAAACCTCGGCCCCACTAAATGGTCTCTGTCGCGTTGACAGAAACCATCCAGAGACTCCTAGAGACCACACAGAGAGGCTGCAGAGACCTTAAGGAGACAGGAAGGATATATATGAACCAAGTTTCCTATGTAGATAGCACCTACTTAGTTCCGCTCCTTAGCTATCAATCTAAGCCTACAGCCAGAGGCAGTCGTTCTCTACTGTGGGAAGAGTCTTTAAACCTCTTTAACGAACGGACCCCTAGTGAACCATTCCTCGCCCTATTGTTACCTGCAAATCAAGACCCCTTTTCGGATGCTGCTCATACCTCCAGGTGGATGTATGACAGGTTCGTTACAACGACCCGCCAGGCTTACCCACGGCTTACCCACGGCCAGGGTAAAATAGCGGCAGCTTAGGTACATGTACGATTAGGGTAATTGCTGAGAGTGACTTTCGGGGAACGCGTAGATCTGTAAGAGCAACTTATTTTATACAACGGCGCTTTACGTACTGCCTTTAGAACGGCTGCGTCCGTCTGGCTTAGTTAAAATTAAAAACAAAAAATAAAGATATATGGCAAGTGATGGCATCGAACGCAGCACTTTATTAAACCGTCGGGTTTATGAACTGCAGATCAGAAACATTGACGTGGAAACTCCAGCAGGTCCTAAAACAAGGGACGTTGTCCCAGATTAGGGACCCCTGCAGGGGTCCCTAATCCCAAAAGTGGGCCTGCTCAGTCACATCAGCCCAGGCTCAGCCCACCTCAGCCTGAACTCCGGGCTCCTCAGCCACAGCTCAGCACCAGCTCAGCTTTGGAAACAGAAATGGATTTTGGTGAGCTTGAGTTTCGTGTCCGAGTATAGTGGTATCGATGTTAGACGTTACACGTTATGGTAGGGTCGATAGATATACGATTTAAGGGAGGTGTCAGGTTTCTGCCATGAATAGAGTTGGTGCCAACTCGAAGTTACCGACTCCCTCGTTTGAATGATATAATCTTGTCCTTTTGTCTTTTTGCTAGAGAGACAGAGACGATCTATGCGGCGGTCGCAGGGTTCTCTCTCCGCGTTCAGAGAGATCAGCCTACCTTCGAGATCCATCTTGCCCGTTGCAGGAAAGCAGATTAAGTGAAGCGCGAAGATTAGTTGACCTCATATGTTCTGCCATCTATCAGGATTGTAACATTTCATGTCGCCTAAATTGGCACGCTTTAATAAATCCCTCTATCAGGAGCACAGGGTAAGTGCTACTGGAGACCCCTTGCCTCTGCTTATGATACCTTTCTCCTTACCGCAAGTTATAATTCTGAACGCTGGTGACCTGGGGGATGTCGAGGAAGTGATACAGTATTAGACACAAAGTCTGTCTACGAGGATGAAGACGAAAAAAGTAATTCGAAGTACCTCCCCCTTTAAGGAGGTGCACCGGGAATTGACCCCGATGTGGGGGGGGCGGGGGTTCGCAACCCGGCCCCTTAAGACCAATAATCTCACCCTCTACCAACTGTTTTATATCAATGATTCCAGTGGAACGGAAACGAGGGGTTTCCTTACTTGAGCTAACCGGGCTTTGGTGATAGATTGCTCGGCGGATATTGTCGCCTAAGTAAGTAGCAGGGGCCTCCGGCAGATTCCCCCCAGGCCGCTCTACGGAGGAGTCACTGAACCGAGCGCTTCAGGTCTTCGTTCAGGACCGATATGAGTAAGGGGGGTGCTGGGTGTCTCGTAAATAAAAAAGCTTGGGTCGTATCTGTACAACGATCGATCCTTTCGCTGGGAAAAGCAGACACTACAACCGAGCTACGCGTACATCTAGCTCCGTTGAAGGAGATCGTCCTTTCCATCAAGAGCTGGCGTACACGCCTCTGTAGATACCACCTCCCGAAACTCGGCGTCGACGCTCGTGATACGTCAACTACCATCGTCTGATGCGCTGAAGTAGTATTGGAAATTATCGGGCGTGATAAGCTTTACCTCGTCCACAGTATCGGTATTCACTTCCGTCGTCGCGGTCGCGCCATTCTTTCTTTCTGCATCGGCGGCCTCAGCTCCCTTACCCGTAGCTCTTAGCAGCTTTGTCATATGCCGCGCCCATTCCCACGGCCTCTCCCGACCACCGGGCCAGCCGTTAAAGTACTCCCATCCCATGACGCCGCCGAAGCCCGGAAACCTGCGTCTCAACAGCGACAGGTTCGGTCCCAGCACCTCGAACGGCACCCAGCCGGCGCCGTTATCCGGGGACGTCACGAGGCCGACGACGAGCTTCTCGGGCGGCCAACCCCGCACCGCGCACATCTCGTACATGACGGGGTTGCTCGCGTCGCCCCACCCGCAGTAAAACTGGGCGTTATACCACGCGATCTACGCGCCGCGCGCCGCCTCGAGCGCCTCGTAATCGAAGCCGCTAAGGTTACGCCGCGCGTCCAGAAGCGCCGTCGCCACGGGCGCCAGCGTAATAACGAACGCCGCGCCGAAATCCGCGCGCAGCCTGTCGACGAACCGGATAACGCCCGCATGGGACACTACCGGCAGCACCTGGAATTAGTAATCGGGGCCGGAAGTGGCGAGCTGCTAAGGTTTCTGCATCGGGGAGATTTTATGCTCATAAGCTGGGTAAGAAATAAGGGGTAGGACAAAAATCGCTTACTCTCCTCCTCGACGTCGAGGTCGAAGCCCTACAGACCGCGCTCGCGGATCAGCTCGTACAGTAGCGCGTAATACCTATCGAAGGCCTCCCGATCCCCGTCGAGGCGCGCGTACGAGCCCTTGGCCGCGCCGCCGAACATGCCCATCACCGTAACCCCGCTCACCTGCGCAACGCGGAACTCCGCCCACAGCAAGGCGAAGCAAGGATCCGACGGCGGATAATCGTTAAGCGTCAGTCCGTGGGGGTCCTCGTTAATATGGATGGCGGCCACGATCAGATACGTAATCGAGATGCCGGGCTATGTAAGCAGGGGTAGGACGGATATAAGGTTCCCGTCGCGGTCGTATATCGTTTGGTGGTAAAGGATGATGCGGGGAAGCGCGTGGTTCGTTCCGGGTGCCGTTGCGACATTGGAAGCCTCGCTCTGCGAGCGACCGACTCAGGCGCCGATGGAGAGCCTCTAGGTGCTACTGAGGCCGGCTTGGATCTTTCAATTAGGTGCAATGGAGTCTTTGAATATCCTGGGCTGCGCCTGGTCTGGTTGAGTATTTGCTGGAACTAGCAGCCACCACAGCCACATATGTCACCCTGAATTTGACTTCGACAGCAGAATCAAAACATTACGACTTGGCCATCATGGTTACATTGATACTGACCCAAGTCACCTTCATCCCGGGGGCGACTTAGTTCTCCATAACTGCGCGATGCCATTTAGTTCCCGCAGTTAGCGTAACATGGAACTGAATTGTTCAATGCCACATTTATTGCGATGGATATGAAAAGAACGAGATTATTCCGCCCAACCCTTCTAGTGTACCGACAGTTACGATTTATAGTTGCAGCGTTTTAGTGGATATGGTTTAAGGGGATAAAATCAATCTGGGAGGCAAACAAACCCCTTTTCGAACACCGCGCTACTGGCCGCTGTCTTTATACCAGACGCCATGATAAACCGCTGGGTGGCCCCTCGACACAGTATTCAACCCTGGAATAGAGCATCAATTGAATTTCATTGCATATTCATCACCGCCGAAGCCGCCAATGCAAGACCGAAGTTCCCCAGGTACCCAACGCCGGAAATAAGTAACCCACCAACGCCCCCTTTCCCCTAATAATGCTAGAAGATCAAGAGGATTTTCGAAATTATTTCGAGCCACCAAAAGCACGGTCCAACTCAGCTCCCTCGTCGACCGCCATCTCGCTCACGCCTGCCGACTCGGCGATGCTCATATCGGCAAGCTGGCCAGTAATAACGTCCTGGCCGGCGACGTCGGCCTTCTCGGCGGCTGCGCCGGGGGCGGGGCCGGATTTGCGCTCGGGCTCCAGCAGGCGGGCGTCGCTGTCGAGCCAGCCGGGAACGACGCGGCGCTTCTCCGCGAGGTCGCGCTCGCGGATGCGCTCTTCCATGCGGCGCAGCGTAACCTCCATATCCTCCCTCATCCGGGCGATGTAGGCCTGCAGGGCCTGGCACGAGGCGACGATCTCGTCCGGGTACGGGGCGTGCCCCGACGGCGAGACCACGTACTTAAACTTCTCGTCGTCGGTCGCGCCCGTAATCCCCGTCGCGGGCGCCGGCATGCTCTTATACGTATACGGGAACGTGGCAGCCGTAGGAAGCGAGACGAAGGGCGACACGGTCAGCGGGACCTAAGCCAGAAGCGGGTACGTGCCTGGTGTAAGTAATGCTATGTTAGTGGTACGCGGACTGGAGGATGCGCCGTGGAAGCAGGAGGCGTACGATCATCGCGCATTGTGCGCTGGGTTTCAGGAAACGACGGTGGGTTTGTGTTTGGGGCGATGGCTGTCGACAAAAGAAAGGTCTTGAATACAGCACACGGCGATTGGACCTCGAGGGGATGGAGACGCGATGTACAGGTCGCAGGGGTATATTTAGTTAGTTACCTCCACCGCCCCGCAAGGTTCCCTAAACAGCTAGTATGTATACTCTCGTACATTTTGTATGCAAAATTACCTTCATCAATTCATT
>QJNU01000807.1:0-29356 GCA_004154915.1 Monosporascus ibericus | reverse complement strand
GATTTGAACTAAACGGTTAGATGCTTGCCTTGTCTCTTTCCCGCCTTTCCTTTCCCAGCGAAATACCATCAATTTAAGGGGTAAATCCGAACCTCCCCGTAGCGTGAGAATCGGTGAATTGATCACACGGAAGAAACGAAAGCAAAGTCATCAGGAGGCCCATATAGCACAGACCAAGGCACACCGTCACCACGTCGTATTGCAATCGCTTGAAACTCTCTCTATTTAGGTAGGTACGTAGAGCATTGAGTAGATAGCCTCCCCGCTCGAAGGTACAGGGTCCCGTCCCACTCAGCCGCGGAGAGAGCCACTCGCTAGGATTAGGTAGAGTATGTCATCCTGGGATGCAGTCGGGCAGTCGACGAACTTAACGACCCTAGGCGAGAGGCTTCCACCACCGCGTCAAACTTGCCGCGTTAAGAGTAAATCGAGGAACATCGCAGTTGTTCTCGAGCGTAGAGTTGTGGGTCGGTAAATAGATGAAAGTTGTCGAGATGTGCCACACCAATAGGGTGGGCTGGACTTTTAGACGTAATATCATTTTTGAAGAGCCGCCCCTGCGCCGTACATGACTCGTTCCTCCCGTTTCCATGCCATTGTCCGTGGACGCCGTCCGCTCCGTTGACACTCATTTACATCCGCACGTCTAAGCAATAAACCAACCTCCGGCCCTGAAAACCCGAACAAAAAAAAAAAAAAAAAAAAAAAAAAAAAAAAAAAAAAGGCGCCTCGTGCGCCAGCAAATGTCAAATGCTCGTATAATACGTCTATATGCTGAGAAAGCAGAATGTTTCACGTTCATCATGTCTCACGATGCCGTCGTGAGATTGCGGAGGGGATCGACGAGAAGGGGAGAAGAGATGGAGACGTCTTCTGCCATCGCGCAACCCCAAGACGGGAGAACGAGCGAATTACCGGTGGCGACCAATCCCCAACATGGAAGCAGATTATCTTCCCGAAACGGACGGGTCTGTATAGGCTGCACAAACTCCGTAGTAGGAAATAGGATATTGTTGCGCTGCTGCAACTGATTCGGATATTCATACAGGTCGCTGGTAACGCGTCTCGTTGCTGCGTCTCGGATCCTTGCGGCAAGTCGCGAACCTTTAGACTTCGCATTTTCCTCGAGATTTTCTCCCCTTCTTCGGCTTCGGCGGCGGCGGGTCCTCACCGTGGAGATGTCCGAACTCGTCGATAGCCATGGTGTTCGTCCATTTGAGGCAGCGATAGCCGGCCGGCTCAGGGGAAGGTTGCGCCTTGGTGCGGGTGGTCATGCGTTTTGTCTCCTCCTTGGCTTCCTTCTCCTTATCTTTCCCCTTGTTGGACTCTTCGTCAGTGCTGAGGTACCTAGTCCGGTTCTCCATCCCCTCGACTATCTTCTCCTTGAAGGTTAGGATCTCCTTGCGAAGCTTCAGCTCGTTGAAGCCGCGCGGGTCGAGCCAGTTGAGGAGCGAGTCAACTTCGCTCGGATTGGAATAATATCCCCATTGTCGAGCATTGAAGACGCTGGTGCGCCCTTCCTCCATCCGCTTCCTCTGTGGCACCGTCATCTTGAACTTGGCCTTGTACTCGTCCTGATACTCCAGCGCAAGGTCAATGTAGCCTTCCCGTTCCATATCGTCCGGCCCCTGAACCCATATGCAGCCGTTCGCGTAGCCCGCATCGGCTGTCGAGCTGTTTGGTAAGCCCCCGTAAGGCATGCCATTGCGCTCAAACCAGTAGTATCGGTTCCAGAATCTATCCTTTCCCAGAACTCGAGTGCGCCCACAGTCGGCCTCTCTAAGGTCGTTATCGAGAACAGCAATTTCTTCCTCGCACTTCTTGATGTAGTCTTCCTTTTTCTGGATATCCTTCACGACTTTCAAGAACTGTTTTGACTGCTTCGGCGCCTTCGCAGCTAATTCGGCCTCTCTCTTCCGTTCTTGCTCTTCACGCTTCCGCTGACGCTCAGCCGCTCGGTCACCGCCTCTCCGAAGGCTGCGACGACCGTGGGTCTCTTCATCGGAATCAGCGACCTCGTCTTCCGGCTCGTCCAGGGTGTCTTCAGCATCGGTCATCTTGACGTCTCCGTTAGTTTTGCCCTTTGCTTCAGTGCCATCTTCCGGCGGCGAGGGAGGCATGTTGTCCGGAAGGAGGATTTTGCGCTGGTCATTTAGAACCTTGAGGTCCTCAATGCTATAATAGGTCAGTATGGCAAAGTGGACGACCTGAGGGTATTAAGACTATACTCACGCTTGTTTGCGATTTCTTTGCCATTCGATCTTCTCCTTACGGTAACCCGTCATTGTTTCGGCGCATTCCTCTATGTGACCGCGCATGGCCTTAGTATCGGCGATTAACATGCAGATGATTTGCAAAGCCGATATACGGAGATTCATATCAAGATTTGCATACTGTTCGCGAACCGTCTCCCTGCTTGGCTCGATGTCCGGAGGCACGAGTTTGCCTAGCAATTCCTCGCACACCTCAGTTTGACGAGGGTCCTTGGACAGTTGATGCAGAAGTCCGACCATAATCAGCTCCCAGCCGCCGTCCTTGAATTGTCGCTGCTTCAGGTTTTCTATCCAGTCGAAGTCGGCCAGGACATCTGGCGCGCGGTGTTTGACTGTCGGTTCCGGCGTCCCCTCCTTCTCGGCTGCCGCAGCCTCAGCCTTTATTCTTTCTGCCTCCAACTTTGCTAGGCTACTCCTAGTGGCACGTCCCGCTGGTTTTGGCTCTGGTTCAGGCTCGGGAGTTGGCATCGAGCTGTCCTGTTCCTCGCCCTCTTCCTCTTCGTCTTCCTCGTCAAGATCCGGCAGGGTTACCTGAAGCTTGCCTCCGTCCGCCTCGGCACTGACGATGTGTTTGAGGACCGCACAATGGATCTCGGTAAACAGCTGGCACGGCGTATCGGCGGAGGCGACCTCCATTGCTTGGACGAAGTCGTCGAAGGTGAAAGAGTCGAGCTTAAAGATTTCGCAATAGACATTCAGCGTGTTCCAGGTCTCCAACAAGGGTCCGATTGATTTCATAAGTATTTTGTCATTTCGCGCACCGCTGTCGACGACACCCTCAGGGGGATCGCTGCACAAGAACTTCAACGCCGGCCGAACATAATCCTCCCGGGGCTCTAACTGCAGGTCCTCGATAGGATACTTGGGCGGAGGAGGCGGAGGCGGCGGTTCGGGTTGAGTAAAGGCGGGAGGCGGCGGAGGTGGCAGCATGTTATGTCGAAATGGTACCGGGAACTGAAAGGGGTTGTTGCCAGTCAAGTGTGGAAGGGGGCCCGGATCCTCCCCGATAAACAGATTAGGCCCTCCTTTAATATGCGGCCCGGGATGGGGTGGGGGAGGTTGCTGTTGAGTCTTCGATTTATGGCTCTTCGGCGCCGGTTTCAGTTCCGGCAGTCGAGCGGGACCCGTACCGAAAGGCGGGAAAGCACCGGCCATGCCATTCAACTCTTGCGGGCTTTGGCCTGGTTGATATGCTTTCCTCTGCGCTTGATGCTGCTTCCGCTCAATAAGCTTGTTATCGTATCGCAAATGCGGCGGGACACGGGTATCAATATGATACTGCGCGGCCACGTCATGCTTAACCAGCCACGGCGCTCCGGTCCACGACTCTCGTGTGACCGTCTTCTTGATGAACGACCGCAGAACCGACTTGGTGAATATCTTCCTGTCACGGAATATGTGATTGCTGTCGACAACGGCCTCCTCGTCGGGACGACCATCAATACTAGTGAAGTATCGCGAAATCGGCTGTGTCAGGGTTCCATCCGGGAGCACTTTACTACCCAAGCGCGCCTTGTCTCTGACTATGCCTGACAAGCGCTCTCCATTGGCCAAGGTGATCGTGACGGCTTCGCCCGGGTAGTAGTCGGCTTTAAATTCTTCGTAGATCATGTCGACGAGCGTATCGATTCTCGATATTGTCTGAAACTGGACGCGCCGTAATACGGGACCCTTAAGTGCCTCCGGAAAGGCCTGTTCGACTTCCTCGGCGCCGGCAAGCTATACGGTCGATTAGAGGCGCGACGGTCACGGCGGGGAAAAAAGAAGAAAAAGAAAAAAAGAAAAACACGTACTTCACTCTTGAGAGCATCGAAGAAGGTCAGGCCAGAGTGACCAGATATTTGACATATGAATCGCGGCTAGAAGGGCGGGTTGGTCAGTCGCAAAAGGGCCACACGCCAAGACAAGTATAGTACTAACCTGATTGTAGAAGTCCATGCTGACGACGTAGTCTTAGCAGGAGCTCATATCTTCACCCGAAGGACACGGCTAGACTTACCGAGATAGATATTGCTCGTAACATAAAAATACTTCCCCGGTTTGGGGTATATGCCAGACCTGGGCGGCATATGTGTTAGCGGGGCATGGGTAATTGTTCGTTGCGTAGGCTGACATAAGTCACTTACCTCCAGGGCATCATCGTCGAGATTCGGTGCCTGAACAAACTGCACCGGTTTCCGCTTGAAAAGCACCTATAGACGTAAGGGACTGTGCTAGTTCAGTATAATGGCTGGGCTACGACTTACCATGGTGGCGCAAGGAGTTATGTGGGAAGAGTAGCCGCAAGCGTAAGGATCTGCAAGGCTGAAAGTCAGCCTTATGCGTGTGTAAGTGGATCCTGAGGTGGTTGAAAGGCATAAAAGAGGTCAATTCGGCTTGCTGTTGGGTCTTTGAGGGCGTTGTTGTGGAAGTCAAGTAGGAAAAGGACCATTGGTGGGAGCGGTCCGGGTCCAGAGATAGGTAGGCAGGAGGAAGTGTAGTGGGAAGGGTGCGCATGCATACATATACATATAAGGCTAAGTGAATCCTTAGTTGTACGCGGTCAGAGCTGGGGAAGACGCGTCGAAACTCTCAAGGAAGGTGTTATAGTCGAGGTTGTGGATGTTAATGGGGCTCGGTTCGACCGACGCGACGGCAGAGGGAGAAGTTGTTGTAAAAGTTTTGTCCGTCTAGCCAAGGAGGCGGGCGAGGGAGGGAGGACTAAAAGTAGGTCAAGTCAAGCAGGTAGGTAAAAGGGTAGGAGGACAATAGGTAGCTTAAGTACACACGCACTGACACACACCCTACATACTATGTACTGTACGCTGATGCACGTTTTTATTCTACCTAGTTAGTATTACTAGACCCAGACTGAAGCACGGCTCGGGAAGAATAAGACCAAACCGGGGTGGGACACACCCACTCCTGACATTCTTAGTGGTTGACACCGAGAACGGCTGTGGGGATTCGCTTATTTGGGATGGGCCTCAACTCGCGGTCCACCCGGAGAACTACTACTACCTACCCCATCACCTCTCTGCTTCCTATGTCATTCCCGGCACCTTGCTCCTTTACCAACGTTCCTATACTCGATCTGCTCGCCACTTCCCGGGAAATCTATCGAGCTTTGAACTGGACGTAATCGTTAGCTTTTGAACGATTTACGTCCGATATACGATAGTCCTGGAATCCATAGGTGAGGGTAGCCCAATTCGCTGCCGATTGCCTCCTTCATTGTCATAGAGCACCTTGACTGTTTTCAACCCAATAAAACGTCGCAAAGAGAAATCACAACTTCCAGTCCCATCTTCATCGCTTGATTCATTTATGATATATATTTTGTGTCATTCCGGCAAAAGTTGCGTCAAGTGCAGCCGGGTATCAGCGTAACTCTGAGTTGATTACCCCTGTGTAGGTCGACGAGGGCACTTTGAAATGCAGCTGAGCCAAGCGGGGCTCCGGAAGTCTATAACCTAATTCAGTCAATACCTAAACCGTGTTCTGATCAGTGTATTTGCTGCGTGAGTTGTGTTTATTCATTCGGATTGTAGGACGGGTTTCTAGGGGTATGGGGCGTTGGTGAGACTCCCGACCTGCCGTGGCAAGCCAGCTACGGGATTTAGACGCTGGAGGATGGGCCAAACAACTCCACCCCAGCAATCCAGCCCAATATGCCTTTACATTAGAAAAAGTCCCTTCGGTTAGCGCTGAACACAGACTCAGATGCTGAAAGCACACAAGAAATCGAACAAAGCGGGATGGCCAAATAATGATTTAGATCGTCTACCATAAGCATTGATATGCTCTGCTTCCCTATCATATAATGAGGGCTATTATAGCTGATGACGACTATGATGTGAAGTACACAGCCATGAATCCGATCCAGCTTCCAACCACTCCCACCGCCGAATATGAGCTCATAAACATCAGGGGTAGAAATTCGTACTCCTTCCTGAATATAACCTGATGCAGGAAGGAGCAGTATATGATTAGCGGAATGCTGATGGCAATGTAGAGGATGCTGAAACGATCAAGGAGGAACGTTCGCCGCCGGCTCGAGGCTGGTGCCAGGCGATCGAACACCATCAAGAATAAGACCAGCCAGAATATAGTATAGACCGTCTTGATCGGAAACTCGGCAGGTGTGAAGAGTAATGGGAAGAGCGAGACATGGCCCGCTACAGCCAGGGGACGAAAAGCACTTAGGTGCCGTCGGTCCTTCAAAGCGATGAGGCTAAAGGGAATGATGACAAGGAGGATAGCCTTCTCATGAACATGCCACCCGAAGAGAAACGAGGCGTAACCGCAGAGTGTTACTGCCCCGATGAAGATATCCCACGTAGGGCTGGGGCATAGGAAGAGCTTGACGAGCGGTATCACCTGGAAGAGAAGGGTAAGCCCGAAGCATATCCTAGGCGTGATCTCCGGGAGTACTGCGAATGCCGTATCCCCGACCAAACCTCTGGTGACGCTATGGAGTGCTTCTGCTTTGACCGGCAGTCCTAGCCGGGGAGCCACTGTGCCTAGTGAGCCATGACCAAGCCCTCGGTTTTTAAGGGGCTGCATGCTTACCGTATATCAATACCCTGTCCGTGAATGAGTAAATCGCCCAGACATTCGGTGCCCAGTAAGCGTGGCAAAGTCCCCGCGAGAAGGGAAACAGTCTACTGAGGATCTGAGGAATCTGGCCTTGGAGGGCAAATGGTCCGAACGCAAGGCCGAAGACAGCAAGGATCCCAGCGCCGAGCTTGACACAGTTTAGGAACTGTATATGGAAAATGGACTTTGGCGAAAGACAGTAAACTCTGAGGAGATAAACGAAGTATGCTGGTGCGAGGTAAAGGTATATGTGTTTCATGCACAGGAGTGCTGCAAAGACCAGGCCACTCGCTAGTAGACCCGACTTCTGGCGAGCCAAGACCAATGACGCGATCAGGATGCCGTACATGGCGCCATTATACTGGAAGTGGATATGATCGATGATTAGGAGGCCTGGGGAAAGGAGAACAGAGATTGCTGCTGCTTGAGCAGCCCTCTTAGCCATGCCCTGAGAAGACTCGACGTATCTAAGAGGGGGTTAGCGTGGATAGACATAGATGCACTGGAACGAAAAGACGTACAACTGGAGGGCATATATCAGAGCCAATTCTGTCGCGATGACGGTGAACCGCTGGAAGTAGACTGTCTGCCAGCTATCATACTCGAGATTGTAAACCCGGAGCATAGCTGGGTCGGCCAGCTTGGCAGCTTGTGACATAACCCATTCGAAATATGCAAAGAAGGGCGGATAGTCGAGAGTCCATTCCGATGTCTTCTCGTAATACCAGTCCCATAACGGCAAACTATGAGTTATGGCCAGCCAGTTCCTGTGAACTTCAAAATCGGTAGATTTGCTTTGTAGGATCAGCCGGCCGACATCTTCCCTTAGAATGTTAGGTAGCACGTACTAGGCTGGGAAGAGGAGGATCTTGAAGGCAGTGGCAACAATGGCGCATTGCGCGATTGTCGGGTATATGTCACTCATCGTCACCAACGGTCGTCTTGCGGACCGTAGATACTAAAATTCATGCCTAAATGCAAGATAGACAACCTCCTTCTTTGGTCGACAAGCGCCGCTAGAAAGGAAGCGCGCGCCACGATGCATAAAGAAATGAAGTCAATTGCTGCTTGGCATTTGCTGTGGAGCTATTAGTAGGGTCGGTACGGACAGATTCCGACCAGCCATATCGGGTGCCAGGCTACAGGATAAGCGGTAGCGGCAGAGACGCTAACCTAAACCGGAAATGTATTCCCATAAACATTGAATTCGTGCTATTAACTGACTACGAATTTCCCATTTATTCCAGAGCTAAACCGAAAATGTAGTTACCGCTTATTATGCAGCCTTCTGGCACCCGAAAAATATAGGTCGATGTAAGTTCGAATACAACGTCATATGAGAATTAGCATTATCTATCATGATTGGCACTATCACGAATTGTGAAGAATTAATACGGAAGAACGCGGTTCATATATATCGCCTACAATTTCCATAAGACCCTACTTTCCTTCTAACCGTTGATGGCAGCCAACTTGACCTGTGGAGTCAACAGAAAATAACCATAGCCGCGCCGCAGGCGCAGCCACAAACTCAGAATTAAGGCCCGATTTCGATGTAAACAGTAATACTAACTATCCGCAACCGCGGCTCGCAGTAAATGCAAAGAGCCGGCTGTCTTTAACTAGCAGGGTCTGGTTTGAAACGAAAGATGGCAGGACTTCTTGTTTCAAGAAGGGGGGCTCTGTTGTCGCGCAGATACATATTTGTCCCTCTCTCTTTTCCTGTGCATTGGTTAGCGGCGGGAATAGTTTATTGCGCGTTGAATAAAATGCATCAGATTCCCAATAGACAAAATGTTACGTCACGACCTCGAGGCGGCTCTCTGGAGTTGCTACTATCATGTAATGATGTGATGATAGGAGAACGAAAAAAAATTTGGTAGCTACTCTATGATTGAGCGTGTCATCCTTAATGCAGGGGGGCCATGCTACTACAGGAATGTTAGTGACTGAAGGGTAAGATTCGGAGGCACGACTTTCGGAGTTTGCTTACATCGTCTCTGTATTGTTTTCATTGACCAAATGCCCGCAGGCAGGATTTCTTGGCGTTAATTTGGCTTATGAACGCAAAACGAAAGTGGAGCAGGAAGATACCTGACTAAGCAATGGCCGGGGTGGGTGCCTGTCCAACAAGGGACACGTACCTACGTACTGCTGGGTAACTTTTAGCGCTACGTATCCAAAGCGGCAGAGCTACAGATTCAAGTGCACAGAGTGTCCTCTTGGCCGTCGCAGGCCCTCAAACAGCAGGGAGCTGGGACTTCGGGACTGTTGTCTTTTCGCTCAACGGACCTGAATAGATTTCCTCTCGGCTGCAAGTTGAACTGCTCCTTAACTGTTCTGTTCTTATGCCTTTCCCTGAATTACATCCTGCGTCGTGATGCGTCTCCTACGATCATCAGCCCTAGCTCTGGGCTTGGCAACAACAGCCAGAGTCGCCGAAGCCCAGCCTCAGTTCCTGGTCAACGAGCTGAGCTTTGGCCATACTGGAAGGTTCGCCGGGAATCTACCTGTGAGAGAGACTGTTGGGCTATTCAATTGACACTATATGCTCCAGAATAAATGATCGGGGACAAGGCACAGTTCCGGGCTTCTCTATATCCGGTACGCCGAATCTGCCCGAGGTCCTCTCCAACAGGCTCATCCTCACACCGCCGGCGCCCGGAAACACGCGGGGCGCAGTATGGGCCGATACACCGAATGAGTACGCCAAGTGGGTGGCCGATGTCGACTTTCGGACGAACGGTCCGGAGAGGGGGGGCGGTAACCTGAACATATGGCTTGCAAAAGGGGGCAACCAGGCCATAGGGCAGGCGAGCATATACACGGTTGGCCAGTTTGAGGGCTTAGCGCTGGTCGTCGATCAGTATGGGGGATCCGGCGGTATGATTCGGGGGTTCCTGAACGACGGGACCACCGACTTCAAGACGCACCACAGTGTCGACAGCCTGGCCTTCGGCCACTGTAACTACCCCTACCGGAACCTGGGCCGCCCTTCGCAGATCAAGATGCGCCAGACCGACACAGTCTTCAGGGTCGAAGTCGATGGCCGACTGTGTTTCGAGAGCGACAAGATCTCCATGCCTGCGGGGTACCACTTCGGCATCACGGCGGCTGCGGCCGAGAATCCGGACTCGTTCGAAGTCTTCAAGATGGTGGTCATGACGGAGAATCTCAATGCTAAGGGCAACGCACCTCCTCAGCAGCAGCAGCAGCAGCAGCAACAGCAGCAGCAACAAGGGGCGAATGCAGATGCCGTCCGAGAGGCGAAGATGAGGCACTTCGGGCGGGGCCGGGGCGCGCCCCCGCCCCCGCCGGCGGAGGAGCTCAAGGACGAGCAGGTGCCCGACGAGGCGGCCGACGCCATCACAAATACCGCGGCGCAGTTCGCGGACCTACACAACCGGCTGCAGAGCATGAACCATCAACTGTCGACCATCTTCCGGTCGGTGGCCAGCAACAACGCGCAGTCGGCGTCGCGGCACGACGACGCCATGGACGCGCTCGAGGAGCTGGCGCGCTCTCTCGAGGGCCTGAAAGGGCTCGCGGGCCTGCCCGACCGCGTGGCCGCGCTCGAGGGCGAGGTCGTCAAAGTCCAGCGCGAGCTCAAGGACATGCGCGCCGACTTGCGCGCCCGCGTCAAGGACACCGAGCACGCCCTCAAGGGCTTCGTCGGCGACAAGCATGGCAACATGCTCGAGCACGTCGCCGTCCAGGCCTCCCCGCGCCACGGCAAGCTCATCTTCGTCATCGTCGGCAGCCAGATTCTCCTGGTGATCGGCTACATCTACTATGAGCGAAAGAAGACGCTGCCCAAGAAGTATCTATAAGCGGGCTGGGGTGGGGACTCATCGGCCGGTTGGTCCTGCATAGATGACGATAGAGGGATAGATAGGATACGTCTGTACGTACGTAGGCTTGGGTTTCTAGGGAGGAAGGGGCTAGGCGCTGGAGCGGGGCCTTTGTATAAAACCACTCTGGTTGCATGGCGCGGGTTTATTTTTGCATGACTTTGTACCGTTCTGGCGAAAAGCGAAAAGCATCTGAATTTTTGGCGTTTTCGATACTACTTAAGGTTTGGTAGCTTTCCTAAGGACAAGTGAAGACAGGCGTATATCCCTCTAGTTCGGCTTGAATGCGCCTTTGTTACTTTCTCACGGCGGCTTCTGAAAGAACCACAATATGCAAGACTCCGCAATGCCCCCCAAGCTGAAAACATCAGAAAGACAAACTCAAGCCTCGGACTATTTCTGCAAAGAGACTGAGACACCACACCACCCCAGCTTCTCCACCCTAAACCCTACCACCTCGGCCTACCCTTCGCCCCTGGCTTATCCTCGACACATACCCACTTTCCCGACGCGGGCAGCCATCGTTATCTTGATCTTCAGCACGCATCACACATCATTCATTCATCGACGCCAACCTTGGGGGCCGAGGTCAGGTTCTCGCAGCCGTCGGGCGTGACGAGGACGCAGTCCTCGATGCGCACGCCGCCGACGGCCCAGTAGCGGTCGAGGGCGTCGAGGTCGAAGAAGCGCCGGTGCTCGCCGCCCTCCTTGAGGAAGTACGACTCGATGTACGGCCGGCAGAAGTAGATGCCCGGCTCGATCGTGACCACCATGTTGGGCTGCAGCACCCCGTATTTCGAGGACGCCGAGGACGACGAGGATGAGGGCGACGAGGGAGAAGAGGGCCGGGAGGAGATGGTCGTGGACGACGACGAGGGCCGCTTCTTGGATGATGGTGATGGTGTCTGTGGTTGTGGCTGTGGTTGGTTTCCCTCGTCGCTGTTAATATTATTGTTGTCGGCGCCAGTGCCGGCCGCCGCCGTCTGCTGCTGTCGGATCATGGCCCGGACCGTCTGGGGGCCGACGGGCCGGCGCTTCCCCCACATGCCCTCGCTGGCCGGGCGAAGGAGTTCGCGGCTCAGGACGCTGGTGGACGGAACAGGTTAGCATCTCACCGCGGCATTCTCCCTCATAATCACTCATCACCCTCACACACATACGCCCACACATCCCCTCTCATAGACCCACAAAACAGGCCGCAAAAGCGGCACAATATAGTGTAGAAGCGGAGGCGTTAGAGGAAAGGAAAACAAAACCAAAACTCACTCGTGAACATCAAGTCCCACGTGGTGTCCCAGACCGTGAGGGAAGAACGCGGCGCCGGTGCCGGCGCGGAAGATTTCGTCTGCGGAGAACTGGCGGCGAAAGATGCCGAGGGCCAGCAGGCCCTCGACGGCGACCATGGTGGCGTGGAGCTGGAGGTCGCGGAAGGCTACCCCGGGGCGCACGCGCGCCACGCACTCGGTCTGCATGCGCAGCACGACGTCGTAGATGGCTTGGGCGCGGGGGGAGAACTTTCCCCCCGATCCTAGGGGCAGAGTGCGCGTCACGTCGCTCGCGTAGCATGCCCACTCGGCGCCCGCGTCCACCACCACGAGCTCCTTCCCTGCCAGCGGCGCATCATTGGACTCGTAGTGCAGCGTCGACGCGTTGGCACCCGAGCCCGCTATCACGGGGTAGGCCTGTGCGTGCGCGTTACGCGCTATGCACTGTAGGTCTTCGTGTCAGTACGGGTTCTCTAGTTGCTTTGATGTCTGTTAGGAAAAGGGGGTGCTGATTCGGAGACAGCTTCTGAGTGGAGACTGAACTTGCGAAGGATCGCCCCGAAGGTGAAATCACATTTTGGTAGGGGAGATCGCTCGCGCGCCAGAACGCAAACAAAGACACGCCATCGAAGTACTCACCTCGCTTACGAAAGCGGCCTCGATCTGGCACTCATTGGTATAGCCCGAGAGCGCGCGGGCGATGGCCCTGTGCGCGGCCGACGAGACCTCGTTGGCTTTGCGGATCATGGTGACCTCGTAGTCGGACTTGACGAGGCGGGCCTCGTTCATGGCGGGCATGAGGGAGCCGACGTCGATGCGCAGGCGTGGTTTGAGCTGCTCGAAGCCGTCGAACCGTGGCAGCTGCGAGGCGCGCAGGACGAAGAGGGCTCGTACGCACGCCAACCGCGCTGCGAGGTAGGCCTGCAGGCCCGTGGCGTACTGCACGTCATGCACGTCGCACCGCGCGAGGCAGTCGTCGGGCGTCGGGGTGCTGCCGAACCAAAGCGCAGTCGCCGGCGCCGTGTAGGGGATCCATAGCGTTAGCTTGTCCGCCGCGATGTCGTACGTCGCCGAACAGCCCGGGAAGTCAGCCCCCGTGATGTAGTAGAAGCTGGGATCCGTCCGGTTAGCGCTAAACCGGGAAAAGGGGAGCGGACGGTAGGGGCGATTAGTGAAAGGGTAGCCGGAGACTCACTATCGACGCTGCCGAAAAGGCGGCCCTTGGTCGGAGTCTTCCCATGTCTCTTCTACCTGTCCGGGGAGGTAGATAATCCCATTCTGTGCTCCTAATACCTTGGCAACCTTCCTTGCGTGCAGTTTGGCTGTGCGAGTCAGACCCCATCCAACAGTTAGAACTTAAATTAGGTCAAAGCACAACGAGAATGTCTTCGACAGTCTATGCATCGTTGCGGCTTTGTCACTTGACTCGGTGATACTTGCAGTTGAACAGTTGCAAAGCATTGCGAATTGCGGAAGCTGAACGCCATGAGAGCTGCCGTCCAAGCACTAATCAAAAAGGAGATACGCCAAGGTCTTTAGACAAGATAACCTCAAGATTCGGGAAATGCACATGTGATAACCGTATACGTTGATCCTCTCCCGCCTAGGCGGCTTACAGCGAGCTGCGCCATGGCTGCCACAATAGTGATCAGATGCTTCTGGAGCAGAAAGTGAAATGCTAGCAACTCACAAGGGAACTTCTTCGGGAGCTCGATCGGCTTTTCCTTGGGCGCCTTGATTTCGATGGAACTACGCACGTGAGCATGTTTGCATCAGTAAGGCAGGCCATATTCATATAGGAGCAAGCGTATACGGATGGGATGTACCGACGCGGATATCGAAGAGACAATACAATACATACAGGGCATCGAACTCGTCGTCGATGAGGAGGTCGTGGTCGATGTCGGTAGCCTCCATCGTCACCAGCACCCTTTTGCTGTAGCTGCCCAACCTAGGCCGGCCGCCGGACGGACTTAACCACGGACAGGAGGGCTTCATTCCGGGTCGCCAGGTTTAGTGTATAGACTAGATAGGTCGTTAAAATCGAGAATATAATCCGATGCGTTACTGCGAGCCGCAATCACTTCGCCAGAGTTATCTTAGGTTAACGTTAACTCAGTATCCAGAGCGGTAAACTATTTGGTTTGCAATCCCTAGACGTACATACCGCTTCAATCCCGTCGTTGCAACACAAATGCACGGCTCGCTAGCTGTACATACCTGAGGTGCCTGATCTAGCCAAGGCACGTCAGCCACGTAGATAAACGTGTGTTGGTCAGAGATTCCCTAATGGCAGCCCAGCACGAGAGCCTCCCCTTCTTGGCAGGAACGCTAAGTTAGATCGGATTTCCAGATTGGTCATTAATCAGGTACTAGGAAGCACTAACCTATTAGGGCTATATACAGACGCGGTACACATCATAAGTACCACCCATACGCATAGGTACATCCAGGTTGATAGACGTACCACCTGGTGATACCCCTCAGACAGATGAGCATACCTATAGGTATACTATATGTGTACAAACGGGTATGAAGGTAAATCAAGTTGGCTAGAGGTAGACAGGTCAGCAACATTATAGGTACGTTAGGTGTACCCCAATACGACCAGCGGCATGATTGTCGGAAGCGGTAGTCGAGTTGGTGTCGTTAAGCGGTCACGTTCTACAGCTTGTCGAGAGGATCGGGTGACATGGCAACACTGGCCCGCAGCTATCTATAGGTAAGTGGAAGTGCATATAGTAATACCTTATAGTCCTAGTCTGGTATACCACCCTCATTATTAGTAATTCCTCTATACCACGTCTGTCGCCTGTCTGAAGGAGAGGCACGACCGGCCTAGGGTACATTTGCCGTCCGGTATTGGCTGATACCTACGCTCCAGTCACCTCTACTCCGTACATCATGCCATGGGTAGACCCTACTGTCTTGGTATTCGATCTTTCCGCCGGCACCGAGTTCCCCAAATTCCCGCCTGCGCTGCCAAGGCGCTAGTGATTTACCATGGTTTCCCACTTCCATTACTTCTACCCATTCACCGCCGCGAACAGGCAGAGGCCGCCTTGAACTTAAAAAATGTTAATTTGGTTCTTGGGTCTGGGTATCAAAAATTGCAGATCGCCCATCTCCCCTCCCTCTCTATAAATCAGGTACGGGGGAGGACGTAGGCGTAGATAGATAGACACGAAGTCCTCCGCTCCACCTGTATGTACATCGCCCTTCATATGCTCAGTCCCAGCTTGCTGGAAAATATAGTTGATATTTTCCGAGCCCCCCCTTCTATGTAGCCGCTCAGTCCCTGTAGAAATGATAATATAGAACCCTCGTTTTTGTATACCTCGTATCAAATATGCTCTGGTTCCACCAGTCGGGATATCGCTGGCCGACATTTTAACACATCTCTCACCATCCTCCCAAACTCCGGCCCGGGTGCCATCAAATAACAGAGAACAGTCGTAAACATGGAGAGGTTGCCATTAAAAAAGATATATCATCTCGTTCTAGAGGCCTAATCGATTCCGTGTTGCGGAAACATTCCATGCCAAGGGGTATTGGCCAGTAAGTCCTCAGGCTGTCTCGGTGGTCGACGCTGCCGAATTGGTTGCGCCATCTGGAGCCGATGCGGATGGATAATGCGCCGTACTGACTGATGTTGGAATTGAGGTTGACCCTGGATTGGGAGTTGAGGTGGTAGCAGAGGCGGGATCTGCGGCATTTGTTGCATGGCTAGCGTCGGGTCCGTGTACATGACGGCCGGGAAGCCGAAGCCAGGATGCGTCTGAGTATCCATCATATATGGCGGAAGAGGTCCCAGTAGCTGACCCTCGATGTTATCGTAGAGATTAGGCATGTAGAACTGAGAAGGGTCGTGAGACGGCATTCCTGGGCTGGCGCTAGGAGGTCCGGGTCGCTGATCTCCGAAGTCGACGCGAGGTTGATTAGGATACGCAAGCGGATCGCCTGAAGGGAACATCATAGCATCTAGACGGTGGATCGGGTTAACGGCCCCAGTTGTTTGCTGCTGCATAAGATGGGCCGTATCCTGGAGCCCCGCAGTGGCGGCAGAATCTGACGACGGGGTAGACATGTCTAACGGTGAAAACTGGAAGCCCGAAGAGAACGAGTCTCCGCAGTCTTGGGATTGTAAAGAAGTGTCATCGAAGGTGATCGTTGGTTGGGTCGACGCGACCGAGGATGTTCCCGACTTCGTCAGCCCGCTCTCCTGGCTCTGAGTTCGGGACGATTCTGCCTGAAAAAGCGACTGAGACGATGCCGACAAAACGCTAGCGGCTCTCGAGCTAGGTGCCGGGCGTTTCTTGGAAGAGGAGGACTTCGCTTTCGCCTTCTTGAGGCTGTCGGGTAGCTGCTCAAAGATGGTCTTTATAATTTAGCCTAAACCTCGTCAAAGTCTCGAGGATGCAGAGTGTTGACTTACATTTAGAGCACTAGATATCTTATCTGCGGCCAGACATGTCCTCGCCAGTCCGCTGATCATCTCCTTGCCCGCAATAGCATCTGCCAATATTTCCTTTGAGCCGTCCTTATCCTGGTTTTCTAGAACGAAGAAAACCAGAGTGAGGATGGCGAAGAACTCGGTAAAAAAGGTGAACCAGTAGGGTCCAACCAGCGAGACCTGTTTCCGCATTTCTAACCCGATATGAACGATGTTACGAGCAACAGTAATGCCGGCGGCACCGCAAGCATAACCGCGCTCATCGATACTCTTGCCGGCGGAAACTCGGGGTGAGACGTAGTGCAAAAACGGCCGGTAGAGAACCATCTGGACATGAGCGAAAGTAAAGCGGAGAAGATTGCGGACCCTGATGACAAGGAAAGAGTTAGCTTCGTCTTAGCTTGGAGTTTGACTTCGAAACTTCCCTAGGGAAGAGATTCGTCTTCCGAATGACGAGACTCGAGTCGCTTACTTACCGAACAATCTCATCCGGTCCTTCGGGGTTCGGCCGCCAAGTCACAGGGAGCTCCTCGTTCCATTGGTGTAGTTCCTCCTCTAGCTCCTTCACCTTCGCGTAACTAATCGAATATGATGCGGTTGCTTGCTCCTTCCCTGGCCCCTCGGCCGCCTTCTGTTCCATCCTTTTTAAAGGGTAAATGCTTTTCACCGTCTTACCCAGTATACTCATGAGCTTCGCATGCGCATTGAACGCTTCGAAGAAAGAAGGTGTTCCTGGAGGCGGACTAATTATTCCGCTTGCTGTAATGAATTGGTCGTCCACCGGAGTTGGCAAAGGTTGATCGATATCCTCCTCGTTGAGGAGTAACGGAAACCCCAGCAATGCTGAGACATACGTATCAATCTGCCGGCATACGTAAAAAACCCTTCGCCTGGACTCCGACTCGATGGGGTTGATTTGCGTTTGGGGGAAGTGACGGTGCAGGCCCATTCTCAAAGCAGATCGCAGCGCGATACCAACGAAGCCGTAACAGGTGCTGAGGTTGGATATCGACTGGATGAATAAAATCATGAATAACAATGCTTTTAGAGAGGTAAGATCCCGACACTCTGTGATATCTTGCAATAATGCTCTCGCCGCGTTATAATACTGAAGCCTGGAAACAAGTGGTCGCGTTAGTATCCTACTGTATCATGCGTCTCATATACTACCAAATTCGACCTACCCTTGGTCAATCGCGACCTGATACGGCAGTGTCCCCGGCAATTTTCTATCCTGCACATTATACATACAGCCGAGCGCCATGACCGAGTATGCTAGCGCCAGATTCCGGTTGTCTTCTGCTTCAAAGCCGCCTGGTGACTTCTCGTAAAGACCGTTCAGCATCTCAAAGAAAGACGGCTGGTGGACAATTCGCAAAAGGCAGGTCGCGTTGCTTAGAGACTCGGAGCATAAAGCTAAAGCTGTCGACTTGGGGGGTAGCTGATGCAAGTGTGGAGGATTCGACGCTGACCACGGGGAGCTCGCAGAGGATTTAGGCGAATCGAGAGTCACAACCCCAGAGGGCCGGGGTGATTTGGATATCGACGGCAGTTGGTGGTCTCGACCAAGAAAGGCACGAAAATGGTCCTTCATTCGTTTAAAGAAGACAGATCCAGACGACGTTCCATGGAAATCGTAGTCGCCCTTTTCGTTGAGCTCGAGTTGGCCAACCGAGTCGATCATGGAGCGCAACTGAGAGTCTCTGACTGAGGAGCTCGAGGAGCCCGGTTGTTGACCTTTGAGCGCAGCCGCCTGAAGTCGAGCTTTCTCTCGCATACGAAATTCCTGTTGGACCGACGGGTCGAGGTTCGGGTCGTTGAGGTCAACATCCGGCATAAACTTGCGGAGTAACGTCTCTGCTCTAGACAGTTTGTTCTCCAACGCCTCGATATACTGTGGCGCCGGGTTCCTGCGCCGGTTAGAGGGCTTGTCGTATGTGCAATCTGATATCACTAGTCAGCAGTCCAACTTAGAGGTCCAGGAGGGAAAGGATGTGTCTACCATAACTATAAACTTGGCAATGGGTACATGGCTGTCGGCCATCACACTTTATCTTCTTGCGGCGACATCTATACTGTTAGCGACGAAGTGGGGAGGGGCTGGGAGATTAGCTTACTCGTCACAGGCCTATTGTAGGTACGCGCCATGTCCGCGTACGCCTCCTTTCCAGACGGGACGAGCGCCGCTGGGAAGGAGCGCAGCGGAATTAGGCACATCTTAACGTCAGTCAAATCTTCGAATGTTTAAGAACGTACACGCGCAACGCTCCTTGCGATACGAACTCTACGCTGCAACTGCAGACTTACCCGCGTTACTCTCCGACGCTTCTGGAGCGGTACAACTGGCGCGTCGCCGGCCGGCTCGGCGGTGCCACCTGTGGGTTGGGTTGAGGACAACGAGGGCGCTCTCTCACTAAGGGACGCGGCATCTTGAACGTGCGAGGCAGATTCCTCTTCGTCAGAGAATTCGGCTTCAGGGGAATTTATTGACTCGTTTTTGATAGACGCCGTGCGACTTTCAGGAGGCTGTGATGGATGAGAAGGACGTGGCATGTCCGTTTGGGTGGGGGTTACCATGACGTCCTCCCGTGAAAGGTGAGAAACAACCCGCAGCCGTCCTCTTTCCGGTTCTTCACTTATTCAGCAGGTAGAAGCTGAGTGCTCGTCGCATTTTGTGAAATGGCTCCCCGCTATTCTCGCGCTAGCTGGCTGCTGAGACTGACGTCGAAAGAAGGCGTTGACGCGCCGCACAAGAACAACCAAGCAGAGGACGGAAACGAAGTCGTAACGAGGGTAGGGATCCAGTCCAATGGGTGTTATCCTAGCAAGGAGCGTAGCGATGAGCTCTTATAATCGTCTTCCCTAGGTGGTCCGATGTGCCGACAGACGAGGTGGGAAGACTGTGAGCTAAACGACAGAAGAATTGGGTAGGGAGGACTGGGGAAGGGATGCCAGTCGGGACGGGATTGAGGGAGACGGAGGGTGCAGATAGGCGTAGGGATCCCGTAGGCCAGGTCAGCAATTAATAGCACGACCCAAGAAGCAAAATTAGACGTAGACTGGAGATACACGGGACTAGTAGTGGTGGGCTACTATTACGTAGAGGTTATCTCTGAGGCTGCTATAAGTAGAGTGAGTATAGGGCTTAAGATAGAAAAGCAGGGGTAGTAGGGTAGAGTTGACAAGTGAACGAGTATCAGACAACGCTGGCACTCGGGACTTGTGGGTTGTTTCCCTTTCACGCCTCGGCACGACTGACGGGACTGCGAACGGTTGATAAGCGGAGCGCTCCGACTTCAGAATGAAAACACAACACAAGACCCGCTCGAAATGAGGGCGAGACCGTTGTACGCCCTAACAAAACAGGTAACGAAGGAAGTCTCTTGAGTCTGAGTTCTCTAGGAGAAGGTTGCTATGAGACAAGACCGCTTGGGAGGGATATTCAGGCGGGAAGAGGCGGCCAGCGGAGACGTATGTAGTAGTAACTTAGTGTGCAAACTCTCGTCGGTAAAAGCTGAGACTATAGTACCCAGGTAAGTAAGGTAGGTTCCGCTTCAGAACTCGGCTCAATTGGGGATGGATTTGATAAGCTTGAGGAAAAAGGAATCGAAACAGATCGATGGAGAGGGTGGAGGAACGGGATCCTCATTGCTCCATTGCTCAGGCAGAGAAGAAACAGTGGCCGAAGATATATACATGGTTGGTGCGCGCCGAAGATCATTTCGACCTTACCTGAGTAAGTAGCAATTCGCTCTAGGGGCCCATGTAGTACATACATCAACAGTGCAGACAACCTTAAAGGCTTAGGTGGATACTATGTCGACTCCATTCCTAGGTAGCTGACTGCGTCGTAGCTACGTATTGTACAAAAAAGTCGAACATCGAACGATTCCCGCCGCCATTCTCTTGGCCGAAAACTGGATTCTGCAAGATAAACACCTAGCCTTATTAGTTGTCGGGTTCAGACCAAGCTATATCGAGTAGGGAAATGTGAATAAACTTTGCGGGTTTTGAAAATTGCATCTTTATAAAGGAGCTTAACCTGTTAAGTGGCTCTTTCGGGTTACTGTGTAAAGGCACGTATAAGTAGCATTATTACCTACATACATGTAGGCAGCAATAGATATTGAACTACCTAGTACCTACGTAACTGGATCAAAGGCCCTCGAATATTGATGGGAGAACTGTGTCGTTACATCATACATCTGAGTCAATGCGCTCATGATCTGAGTAATAACGATCGGGAACCGACTCGTGTCCACGAACGACTGCCGACTCTAACATAAGCCAACCATTAGTGTTGGTTCCGTTACCAGCCGCTTGTTCTACTTTCCAAGCGGTAAATTTCCATGGCATCAAGACTTTAAAGTCTCAGCGTTCCCGTCTAAGCCATGCTTGGCCATTGGCTAACCATGAGACCTATATATACCGAGTATTTCTCTGCCCATGCATTGTTTTTGAAAAGCCACGTTGTTGGGGGGGGGGGCCTGGCTGCAGTAAGTTCACCAAATTGGAGAGTCTCCCCGTTCCTGGATATTCTCATGGGCAGTCGGTGTGGTGGTTTTGCATCATCAGCATATGTTGCCTCCCTTATTTCGGGGTTCTCTCGGCAAGCGTGTGCGTGCTATGGGGTGTCCTTCGAGCAGTTTCCCCAGGGACGTGGTGCTAAAAGATCATAGCAAAAAGCATCGCCACGTTTCCGTGGCTGAAATGTCTCCGTCCTACCGTCCCGCCGCCGTCCCCGACAGTATAGTATTCTAGGGCTACGGCGCACCTTGCGATACCTATATTGCTTACCGAGTAGGTACGGCAGCTCCAGCAATTTTCTGCAATGTGGGGAAGGCAATAATATCAAATACGTAAACGCTAAGAGGACTACGGCCGGCAGCACATTCTCCTTCTTCTCGTACTGTAGGTGTCCATGTGTCCAGGCGTCACCATGAGCCCGTGGTGAGCGACCGAAACCTATTCTAATGAGACAGTGGTCTTGCCCAGGTGGTCATCGTTCTTGAGTGCAGCCCTAACGACAAGGTATGCATGCACAATACTTGGTAAGAGGCTGAAATAAAACTACCCTGTCAGGTATCCATGGGGTGCGCTAGACAGAACGCCATACTAATATCGGCGTAGACTGTCTTTGAGCGCATTCATTAATTGCACATATGTATCGTCCAAATAAGCGCGAATGCCTATCTGGGTAGTTTAACTTACCCTCCATACTAAGTAGTGGCTAAAAGCCTTGTGGGCGTCTTTTCAGCCCGACTAGGATCTGATCACTATGGGACTCATCTTGGCGTATACGAAGTACGAGTGTACGAAAGACCTTGTCAAGCCCAGCAACGGCGCCGCACCAACATGAAGGTACCCATTCGTAACGGCTCAGTTCAGTTTCTCTTGCTTAAATATATTCTCTCTCTGTTTGTGGTAGTCAAACCGGCATTATGTGGGAGGATGTTTAAGTTGAGAAAGGGGCTCGGTAATAACCAACCTAGATATCTCAATGGAGATCCCAAAGATGAAGAAATATCTTGTGGCATTCGGTTCCCGCGTCTTCGTCATGGAGTCTGTCCGCTCGAAACAATTGCTTGAGGGACCCCGCTCAGCCTCGCTACCCGCCCGGGAGGCCTCATTCTCCCATATGCTCCTCCGTGTGGTTCTTAATTCATAGTTCCAAGAGAGTAGTGGAAAGGAAAACGCACAGAGAGTTTTTCTCGGAAATTCGGCACATAGGTGGACTAATCGAGACCAGCGTGTCTTGCTAATCCTTGGCTCATATCCACTCCAACCACTAACAGACCCCAGAGTCGTGGAAGGCGCTTGATTCGATACCTCTTCTATGCTTCGAATGCAGGACCAGGTGCATCCAATCATCAACGTTAGCCTCTAAAGAAGACTAGGTCGGCTGCATGCACAACTCGAGGCATTGCAACCACACCTCCTCTAGTATTGTAACCCACAAACAATCCCTGCCGGCGTAAGTAATGGAAGATGTAGCGAGTGGCGGGGTATTACGTCGGTCGCCAGGTATAACACACGAGAAACACAGAAGTCCAATCACACTTTCCTCGATTACAAGACATGCTTAAATTTTGCAATCGCCCCATAGCTCTTTGTAACGACGATTGCCTGTTCTCTATCTTGTTATATACGAGACTTATCTCACTTCTATGATCACGGTATATTTAGTCATGCCATGCTAGAAATACTACGATTTGCTCTAGCACTATGTATTGCAAGTCGAACATTAAGCCCGGAAATGCCAAAGGATATTATATTATCACCGCCAATGCATCTGACCCAACTGGCCCTACCCCATCTGGCTGACCAGCCCGTATCCAAGAAGACAAGGAGATCGAAACCTGGCACTCTGTGGCTTCAACGGCATCCAGTCTAAAAGGCCATGTATAACGTCCTGGTCTAGTATCTACACCGACGTCATTAAACTTCTGCGTATTCTTATAAGACGTACATGGTTACGAAGCCCCTAGCGGGTAGATCAGCGTAGCGTAAGCCCAATTTAATTATTATCTATCCATCAGATTTCAAGTGGGTGATAACTACTTTCGAGCGCTTTCAGATATGGCCTTACACAGGACAAGATATAGTAAGTTGCACTTTAGGTATCCGCATATGACAATGGAAGATGTTATTAGCAATAATCATGGCCCAGTAGCCCGTGTTTGTTTATATTGTCATTCTATGCCTGTATACTCATATCTACTTACGTATGCATGACTAGAGGTCGACACGGTAATAACGCTGGTGAAGTATTGGGAATCGTGAAGTTGAAATATCTTGTCAGGCACGGGGTGGCATATTTCACCCCGCAATGTCATATGTTAATCATGCATGTGATTGAACTGGCCGACAGAGCGCTATACACCCATGGACAGCACTGGCCAGAAACATGTTTCTGTCCTGCCCGTATTAGATAACTTGGCAGCCCTGGAAGCTCAGCAGCCCCCAGCCTACCGCGAACCTAAGGGGCGGAAACAACAGTAGCTACCCCACGAAAAGGCCAGAGCAATGACGAATTGCCATGCGTTCTCATCCACCTTACTTAGCTCTTTACCTTCATACTTATGCACACATATCTATGGTGGGTACCCTTAAGTAAGGTTTGATACTGGAACGTCTCACTTCCCCCTTCCTGTAGGCGTCTTATTCATCCACCCACAAGATAGAAAGGTCGGAACTTAAGGCACCCCCGCCCCCCCGGCACCGGCACAACGGCGTAATAGCCCGGTTCCCATTTCCGGGCACCTTTTTCTGCTATCCCAAGTCCCGAGAAGTCCCATCAGCCCCTAGAATCTTTCGCAGCATCGGCCAAGCCAAACCCTGTACACATCTAGCTGCTGCAAGGAACTACGTCATGGCGGCCGACCAGCAGAATCACATTCTGGCCTTCTTCGCTGCCATGGAGAACCAAGGCGGACACATTGTGAGAGGTGCGCAGAGACCCTGACGCCAGAATCCCCAGCCAGAATTGACTTTGCTGACGTGGGGTCCCGAGCCCAGACGCCCCGAAGTTTGATCTGGACCTGTACGTATCGAATTACAAAGGCAAGCCGCCCTCTTTTCAGCTACCACATCTCATCGACATCTAGGACACCCCCTGTTCTCATAATCCTATCCCTTCGTGGTACCTTTTCCTGACATATATATCTCCGTGCCAGGCCGAACTCGTTTTCCACGGCTCCTCCTAATCGGACAGTCCTCGGTGCCGTTATGTGTCGATGCGCTCAAGGCTGCGATCCACGAAGCGAAGAGAGGCAGGGATATCCAGCGATACCGTGACGCCTGGGAATGCATCCGGATTGCTGCCCCCAGCGAGCCTGAGGCTCAATGGGATGAGCCTTGGGTGGCAAACACGGACAGACAGAACAAGATGGACACGCATCGGCTCGAAACTGAGCTCAAGGGATACAAGAACAACTTGGTGAAAGAGAGTATCAGGGTATGGCCGCGCCCTCAAAGCCTATAAAGTGGGCTATAGCTGACATATGGTTCAGATCGGACACCGAGACCTCGGTGAACACCTAGAGTCTATCGGAGACCTGGGCGGCGCTATCGAGACGTACACAAAAATGCGACCAGACGCGAGCACCCAATACCATATATTGGACGTGGGGAAGCACGTCATTGGAATTCTTCTGCAGAGGCGAGATTGGCCCAGCGTATTGGCGAACGTCAGTAAGGTGGTGGCCGGCAACGCGGACGAGGATCAGAAAGCTCTACAGCCCTACCAGAAGATGGTCTCCGGGCTGGCACATCTCGGGTCTGACAAGTACTACGAGGCTGCGAGGTGCTTCCTCGAGGTCGGAGATCCGCTTATCTGCCAGCAGCACAACGACATTGCTAGCCCTAACGATGTTGCCACGTATGGAGGACTGACGGCGCTTGCTTCTATGGACAGAGCGGAACTACAGACTCGCGTCCTCGAAAGCTCAAGCTTCAGAAACTACTTGGAATTGGAGCCTCATATCCGCAAAGCCATCTCCATGTTCGTCAACGGGAGATATTCGGCGTGCTTAAGCATTCTCGAGTCGTATCGCGCTGATTATATGCTCGACATCTACTTGTGCCAGCACGTACCACTACTCTTCTCCCAGATCCGCAACAAGTGCATCGTGCAGTACTTCGTACCATTCTCATGCGTCACTCTGGAGAGCATGAACGCGGCCTTCGCCAAGCCCGGAGAGTCCCTTGAGGCGGAGCTGGTCAGGATGATCAAAAGCGGCGTTCTTAAGGCGCGCATCAACACCATCGACAAGGTACGAGCAATCCACATATTTAGTGACCACTTAACGATAAGGGTGACTAACGTGATCAATTTAGTTGCTTGTTGCAGTCTCGACTGATTCCCGCATCGCGATGCAGACCAAAGGTCTAGAGACGGCGAGAAAGTACGAGAAGGAGACATTGGAGCGAATTCGACGCATGAGCCTCGCGGCGGCCGATCTTGAGGTCAAGGGCGCTGCCAAGAAAGGCCTACCTAGCCTTGGCGACTCGTGGATGGACGAAAGCAAAAGGCAGGCGGGCGCTGGGGATACGGCGATGACCTAGGTCAAGGGTGGTGGTCACAGATATGCTGTGTGATTTTCCAGCGGACGGGCAGTGACAATTTGCAGGCCTTTTTACATTGCATGGAAGGGGTTACGGAGTTCGGAATACGACGTCTTACGGAGAACATCCCTCATCATGAGGGGGGGACCATGGGCTACAGGAAGACGGACAAATAGTCATTTTGAACATCAGTCACGACGTAACGACGTAGAGTAGCCGTAGACACCCCGCAAAACGGGCCCCAGGGAAGGGGAAGCCGATTTCGTATTATTACGGTTATTATCTCTTTCCGTACTTTCCCGATTCCGCCCTCGCTCGTATTTCCCCCTACTATTACCCCATCAACTGCCTGATGTCCTCGGGCGGCCAGCGTACCTGAGCGAAGGTGAGGCAGCGCTTGATGCTCTGCAGGTACTTGCGCGTGACCTCGTCCCCCATGATGTGGCTGCGCTCGCCGCCGGCGTGCAGCTTCTCGCGCGCGCTGCGCTCGTGGATGCCCACCATGGTGACGCCGATGGGCCAGGCGGCCTTGCCGATGCTCAGGCGCAGGTAGCCGTCGTTGGCGTCGACATAGCGCCGCTCCTGCGCCGCCCGCACGATCTCCACCATGGGCCTCAGTATGTCGTCCTCGAGGTCCCCCTGCTCGAACCGCCGGAAGAGGGGCCGCATGTTGTCCCGGCTCGACGTCATCGCGCTGATGGCCGCCTTGCTCGCGAAGGTTAACTGTTGCTGTTGTTGGCGGGCGGGAGAGCCGTCGTCGCCTTGTTTTTGCTGTTCCGCTTGTTGCTGGTGTTCTCGCGCGAGCGCCGCCTCCCACTCCCGCAGCACCATGGTGAAGTAGGATGCCAGCTGCCGGAACAGGTACTTCCGCTCCTCCTTGGACTGCGGCACCGTCTCGGGGACCTTCATGTCGGCCTCCTCGACGAGCCGCAGCGTCGTCGGGATGGGCCCCGCCGTCACCACCGTCGTCAGCCGGCGGTACCGGCGCAGGCGGCCGCGGTGGGACTCGCCGAACAGCGCGGCGGGCTCGCCGAGCTCGCGCAGCCTGCTCACCAGCTCCTCGTCGGGGATGTCCTCCTCTCCTTCCTCGCCGCCGCTACCGCTACCCTGGGCCCCCTCGCTCCCGGCCCGCGACGGCGGCACCTCGGGCAGCCCCAGCCTCCGCCTCCGCGCGCGCTCCTCGGCCGCCGCGGCCTCCTCCCGCCGCCGCCGCGTCTCCTCCTCGAGCCGCCGCCGCTTCTCCTCGCGCGCCCGCGACTCCTCCAGCGCCTCCTCCTCGCGCTTGCGCTTCTCGGCGGCCTTGCGCGCGCGCTTCTCCTCGAGTGCCGCCTGCTCCGCGCGGTACGCCGCCTCGCGCGCCGCCTCGGCCTCGGCGCGCCTCATGTATTTTTTCTGTTCTGCCGTCGTTGTCGCTGCCGCGCCATTGTTCGACTCGTCGGGGGACGGCGAAGAGGCTTTGGTGGTGGTAGTGGGCTGCGTTGGCGCTTTCGCTTTCGCGATCTCGCGGGACATCAGGGATGCGAAATCCATTTGGAGGCGGCGGTAGGCGAGGGATTGTTGATTCACTTCTCCCTCTTTGCGACTGATCTGATTCGTAAGGCGCGTGGGAGATGGATAGATTGTCGGATCCTGATTCGGATCACACGTGGTTCCTGAGACCAAGTCAGGGTATTGGTACGGAATTGGTGGATGGACGGTGGGATTGTTTGGCTGAGAAAGTTGGTTTCAGTGGCTGCAAGTAGAGGTGAACGTTAGTCTAGAATCCGGGTAAGAAAAGAGCCGCAGTGGGTCGTGGAGAATTTAGACGCTAGCTCCAGTACCTTAAAGTTAGTAGCAGGCGGCGAGGCACTGGTTGCATGCCGATAGCCCGGTACAGGTACCTTTCTGTAGGTACCTTGGAGAGTCCATAGAGCTCTGTTGTGTACTTGTACAGCACTCCGCAGCGGGCTCCAATGCTTTCCACCTTCAGAACATCATTCATTAAGCTCCCGTAAATATAGTTAGTATATCTCTCGTTTACGATCTATCCAGTTCGTGTCCGCGCTGCCTACCTACTTGGCCCGGTTTTTACGTAACCTACGATATTAATACCTACTTATATGTGCTGCTATCTCCGCATTGTGTATAATGACTTGAACGCCTGAACTCATCACGTCTTTCTCAACCTCATAGACCAGTTTGGTCCTAGGAACAAAGGAAGATGGACCGACACACAACTCCACCGTTCATGGTGCAGCTATTCTATCGCACCGGCGCATTCCACAGGCGAGTACCCCTCTCCTATGCCATCTGCGACAGCCGCACACCCGACCGCATTGCATTTTCGCTTCCGAAGGGGAAGATACAGCTATGCACCTGAGCTAATACGATTCCCAGACCCGATGAATTCGCGACAACACCACTACCACCTCACCTGACAATACACACCTGGGCAGACTGCACCCTAACCGAGCTGACGCGCCTCGTCGCCGCCGCCTCCTCGCCGTCATCGCTCCCACTCCTCCCCGACCCAGCGATCGGCACGCGCCTCGCCTACCGCCTCATCTTCGTCGACACGCGGAGCGCACCGGGCGGCGGCGCCGGCACTAGAGCAAGCGGCCCCGCGGCCCTGCGATACACGGTGAAGGAGCTCGGCAGCTTGGTCATCGGGGGCGGCGGTCCTGCGCTGGACCCGAATGTCATCGTCGAGGCTGATAAGATAACGCTCGACGGCCCCGGCGGCGGCGATGGTGGCAATAACCACAGCGACGACGACGACAACAACAACAACAACGGCAGCAACGGAGACGGAGACGGCAACAAGACGCTCGCGGACGCCCGCTTCGTGCCCGGCGACTACATCTCGTGCGCGATCCTGCCGCCGTTGCCGGACGGGTCCGTCGCGCCCGCCAGCGACGCGCGCACAGGGCGCGGGGCCGGGCTAGGGGAAGCAAGGGCGCTCGTGGGCAGACCGCCGGATGGCGGGGGCCGGGCGGCTGCTGAGAGGGAGAATGGGTTCCCGCGGGTGGCGGGCAGGCGGCCGAGCCTTCCCGGGAACGACAGGGGTCGATATCACCGTTTTAGCGGTCATAGGGGTGCCGGGGCCGGTAGCGGCGGCGGCGGCAGCGGCGGAGTGCCCATGGGAGAGTGGAGGAGAGGTGAGAGGTTGCCCGATGTGTCTGTCGGGCGAGGAAGAGGTGGTCGACGGTGGTGATGATGTGACGGCTGGATTAAGTGGCTATATACTTATTAGACGATCACGGCGACGGGATGGGATTCTACATGCATCGCGTTTGGTGGCTTAGCCGCAAAGTACAGTGCACTAGGCTCAGACGGTGAAACGCAATACCTGCCTAGGCTATATAGATTTGACTAGCAAACTAGGACAGATAAATCATAGTCACACGACGAGCGGTGGATGCGATGGTACCAATAGGTAAGTTAAGAAATCTACTCTCATATCCTGCTCTAATATCGTATGCAGAGGCACCATTGCCAACGTCTACCCATGTTGGCGGTATGGTGTCGCAACCTCCCTATTATATCTCCTGTCCGAAGGCATTATCGTACTGGGGAAGGAAAACAATACGCTAACCGGCCACCCCGCTGTATATGAATTGTAATAAGAATCCGCTTTTTCAATAGCATCAGTGGTTTAGTGGTAAAATCCATCGTTGCCATCTTTCTTTGAAAAAGAGAACTCGATGGGCCCCGCGTTCGATTCGCGGCTGATGCATCCATCCTACATCATCTTTTTTAGTGTTTCAATTTCCCTTCCCCCTTCCCTCGTCCCCAGACCCAGCCTGGGCATTCTTTTTTGGGCACCGTCCCAGTAGTACATACACACACACACACACACACACACACACATACACACACACACACATACAC
>QJNU01000806.1:0-29627 GCA_004154915.1 Monosporascus ibericus | reverse complement strand
CCCCCCCCCCCCCCCCCCCCCCCCCCCCCCCCCCCCCCCCCCCCCCCCCCCCCCCCCCCCCCCCCCCCCCCCCCCCCCCCCCCCCCCCCCCCCCCCCCAACAACTCGAAAAGAATGTCATTTGATCAAAGAGCGAGTGAGTGAGCTGGTCAGGTCGAACTTTGGACGAAATTGATGTATATTAAAAAAAATGCCATCTCGGTTATACCGCTCTTTACCTTTACTCTTTACTGCCAGCCCTCCACTCACAAGAGCATCCCACAATCCCAATCAGCCCTCATCGACAAAGGCGCCCGGGACCCTGACCTCAACACCCGCCTCCTTCCCTTCCTTAGCAGGCTTAATGTCATCATCCTCGCTTTTCAACCGCCTCACCCCCCACAAGCCCCGTGCCCTCGCCCGCCTTTGTATATTCTCCGTCTTCTGCGCCCTTCCCCCGTTCTGTGCCCTCTGCGCCCTCCTCAGCACCGAGACAGCAGTCGGCTTTGCCCTCGCCAGCCCGTCAATGCCCCCTTCCCCCTTTCCTTGTTCTTCCCCTGTCCTTTGCCCTTTCGCTCTCCCAGTCCGCCCCCAGGTATTTCCACCCGAGTCCGTCTCGGTGTCCGTATCCACCATAGTAGCGGTCGAGTACGTCAACGCCGCCGGCTTACCACCATCAATACTACTACTGCCAGGGGCAGGAACGACCCCCACGGGCTGCCGCACCGCGACGTCCGGCTTCGCCGCGTACCGGACGGTCGAGAGACCGGTGCGCTTCTCGTTGCTCGCTATGCTGGTGCTCGGGGCCGGGGGTGAACGCTGCTTTTGCTTTGCCTGTTCCTTCGGATGCGCCCTAGGCTTCGGGGGGCCGCTTGTCGCCGATCTACCGATACCGAAAACCGTGGCCGTGGAGCACGGCCGCGATCCTGAGCTGCTGCTGTTGTTGGAATACCGCGACGAGTAGCGCGACGATATGTACGTCGACGCCGGCACCGCGACGTTGCTATCGTTGCTGGATTTCTCACACGTAGACGAGGATAGGGAGTAAGAGGAGGATGGGGGAGAGGGGGATGAAGAGGTGTCTTTATCGGTAATGATCGGCGACACGCCGACCTGCTCAGTGACATTGTTCCACTCGCTGCGCCAGCCGCCGGGGTTATACGCAGGCTGCGGCGGGGAGTACTGCGCGGGCAGAGACACGAACAACGCCTGGGATCTGGGCCCAAGAGGTTTCAGCGGCGGCGGGATCCAATCGGAGGTCTTGACGCACAAGCTGGCCATAACTTTCGTGGTAGTATTCTTTGTATCGTTCGTAATCTCCCTGGGGCCGCCGGGACTGATGCTGTCCTTTTTGTTTTGAGCAGCAGCGGCACCACCACCTGGAGCGCCCTGCCGGATGATCTCGGTCCTCGTGAGCGTCACAGCCGTTGCAGGGAGCTCTTCGTTGCCCCCGTTCTTGCTGTTATCCGTCCTGCGCTGGCGCTCCATCAGCGATGCGCGCCACGAGATGCTGATCATACCCGCTTCCGAGTCGCCCTCCGCGGCCGCCAAATCGTCGGCGAAGGCGCTCACGCGACATATGAGGAGCGGGGCCTGCGATAAGCCCGTCGTGGCGAACGGGGGGTGATGTCTCTCGATCGTGGCGGAGATGATGACGAAAGGGGGACTATCGGAGGCCACATCAGCAGCCATCCGACAGCACATGTTTAATGTGACCCTTGTAACTTATACATCACGTATCCCACACTACAAACACCAACGACGTAATCCCCCAGAAGACTAGGAAAACGGATTTACTCACATAGCAAAAATACAGACCAATAAGTCTAAAACAGGCGCGGCGCCCACAACTCCGGCCCCCAGCATACCCTGGCCTCCATCTCCTTCAACGCCCGCGCCCCGACCGGCCCGTGCGATCAGTACGGCAGTGGCAGCGAGCGCCGCGACCCAGACGCCGATGGCGAGGCGCGACACGAGCAGCGCGCCCGCGTGCAGGAAGTCTCCGTGCATCATGTGGGGCGGGCCACCCGCACCGCGCCTCATCACTGTACTACTAATTCTACCACCACGCCCTTCTTGTCCTTGCTTTCTGCCGCTGCCGACGTCTGACCCACCGCGGCGATGATTGCGGCGGAGCGCCCCGCGCACGTGCAAAGCGAGGTACAGCAGTGCCAGGAGCGAGGCGAATAGCAAGAGGTCGCGCGCGAGGCAGGCTATGTGCCGCGTCTGTACCTCAGTCGTGGTGCTTTTTGTGCTGGTGGCAGGGTTGGGTTCATCATCCTGCAGCATGAGCACGACGACGAGCGCGACGCCTGACCCGGAAGCCAGGAAGAGGACGAGCAGGGCGCAGAGTATGATCGAGGGCCGGCGCCGGCGCCGGCGGGAAGCGTTGAAATGCTCGAGCGAGTTGTAGAGGAGGTGACCGGAGCTGGAGCCGTTGTCGCCTGCTGACGAAGACAAGCACGAGCAAGAGGGCTCGTCTTTTTCTGCTCTCATGTCCGCGGCCATGGCGCCGGACTGTTGGCTCGCTTGCTTTCGCCCTCTTGTTGAAGTTTTCCTACCCAATGAGAAGAGCCTATCTCCTATCGGATGAAGAGGAAGAAAGTAATGCCTGTTACCGATGGATCTGAGAAGGAGCGACAAAAATACGCATATGCCGACTAATATGCCGTATCCATCCAGCCTATGCATTGCATACGAGAAGAATCGCAGAAGAGATATCCATGCGAGCCACGAGAAACATACTGGCTGATGTAGACGCATACCAATCTACCGCCAATGAGTGACAGGACATGCGCATGAATATTCGGCCATAGCGGCGAAAGCAGCGACCGTCTCGTCGTAGCCATGTCAAGGAATGGGGGGAGTCGCGATAGGCCCATGGCGGCATACTCAAGAACAAGCGGACGCCCAACCTCTAACTCTGGAGTGTCACATGCAGGCGCCTACGATACTCCGCCCTTTCAACCAGTCGCAACGAGTCGATGGCACTGGCCACGTTCGGTTGAGCATTCAGACATTCGGAAGACCACGTCTTTCCTACTGGGAGAGAATCCTCCCTATCGTAGGTTCGTAGGGCCTGCAATACCTGGTGGTACCTACCTAACTGGTGTTCCGATTAGGTGGACGCATCGCGCTTACTTCTGGATCACGAATCGGTCGGGAGGCGGGAAGGGGGGCTTGTCTACATTCCGGAGGGAGGCGGTTCGCTGCTAAAGTCTTCTGGCATACATAATGCTAGCAGGGCAGGACCGCCGGTGAAACAAGTGCCCGAGGCGTGCCTTACCTGCACATGTGCCCTTCCAGTTACGGTGAGACATAGCTCTGCTTAAAAGAGTGATGGTGATCTGGACACCGGCTGTCCTGTGCCTCCGGTCCCTGGCTTGACTTCCCGGAGCTGCTTTCGCGACCAAGGTTCAAGGACGTGCACGCATAACAATGTCAACGTGGATGAATCGTCGAGGAAAAGGCGAAATATAATGAACGAATGTATTAAGTGAGCATTGGCCAAATATGCCGGAGGAATATTATCAATGAACGTTACCCAAGCTGCCAGTAGACCGGTTGCCAAGGTCCGGCCACGCAAATGACTTGACACGACTGCCATGTTCAGCGGCGGAATTTATCGCACTCCAATCTCAAATTTAATCCCATTACTTCGGTAACGACGGAAAAGAGGAATTCGGAAAACTGCTATCCCATAGTGGAAAGACTGGAGCCCTACTCCTCCCCCACACGGACGCCACTTCCGCCAGACCATCCCTCGCGCTCGAAGAATCGGAAAACCAGCTCATAGTCGTCGAAGTCGTGAACGATGCGATCGATACGGCGGTAACCCTTGATCCTCTCCATGCGCTTGCTGCGCCCGACACCGGTCGGGGCGTCGTCACCGCCCGATGCCTCGTTCGTCTTCGCCTCGAAAAGGGTGACGCTGAATCGTCCTGGCCTGAAGATGTCGACAACGTGCTCGACGATCTCTGAAGTCTCCCGCCCGTTCTGACCTCCTGGAACGTTCGTCTCAAATGAAGCGAACGAACAAACCGGTTCGGGCGTCACGTGCACGGTAAAGTAGTGAGGAGCGTTCGCGTTGGTTTCGCCGTCGGCCTTCTGAGGGGATGGAACAATGCCATTGGCGGAGAAGCCGCACGGGCTGAAAAGGTACGAGTCGATCCGCGCGTCAGGATACTTCGAAGTTGGATACACATCAGAAAGGCCGCACATATCTGAGACGACGGTCCCGAGCGCGTGACCCTCGGTGGTGAAGCACTCCGGATCGAGATACTCCGACATCGGGGTGTCGGCACCGTGGAGATCCGAGTCGCTTCCATTGCTGAAAACATCAAACGCCTCGTCAGAGACACTGTCCTCCGTGCTCATAGTCTTGATAGTCGCAGTGCTGCCGGAAAGGTCGCTGATGCCCTTGGCAGCCGCCTGCCGCGATTCCTGAGGGTACGCAGAGAGCCTAGAACTCGCGACCGCACTCGCGTTCTCCAGGTAAAATTTCTTCGCGTTCTCAGGGTCGAGGTCGGTCATGAGAATCTCAAGAGTTTCGTCGTTACTCTCCGGACTACCGTTGAAGTAGGATGCCCTGCCGGTGGGGATCCTGAACCTGCCAGTGGCGCTGGATGGCGTCTTCTCCTCGGGGGTCCGAGGCGGCGTCAACGGCGCCTGAGGCGAGGTGATGTACAGGTACCAGTGGTCGCCGTTCATCTTGCCAACCATGTAGGCGCTTCCGCCCTCGAACATGTCATCGAGGTACTTGACCTCCTGCTTCCAGCTGCGATGAGGACCTTGCTGCTTGTCGGGAAAGAGGAAGTTCTTCCGGGAATAGAAGACGCGCCAGGGCGTTGCCGCCGCATGGATGTCATCCAGCGACGTCGCATTATGGAAAGGGAAACCGGCGTGCTCGGCGGCAATTCGAAGCAGTCTGTGGAGACCGAGGAGGAGAGTCGTGGTCCCGCAAGTCTTCAGAATGAGCTTGTGGGGGAAGACAAACATGCTCGATTCGGAGAGCAAGTAGGCATCCATGTGCTCGGAGTCGAGGACGGACAAAATCTTGCAGTTGACCATATCAAGCATATCGACCCAGGTGTCGGAGGCAACAGCCTTCAAGCCATTGGCCTTAGCACCCGCGGGGAGAGCATCGGGACTGGGAGCGAACCACACCTCGAGCAACTTTTCCGGCCCTATGGAAGTGTTAGTGGAATCAAAGAGCAAAGAGGCGCAGAGGCAACCCACCCTCAAAGGCGTTGGTGGAGTCTAGATCCGCAATAACATCATGATTAATAGTCAGATGAGGCGTGCCCTCAGACGGCGAGAACGTGTAGTTGGAAGGGACTGTAGGGTTGACCATCTCCGTTCGGCGACTTGCGTTAAGGCAATGCAACGATCTGAATCGGAAGTTTGCGGTGTGCTATTCGAGGTTCTTGCTGCGGACAAAAGCTGTGGCTACCGCGGAGCACTGACTGCTGCTCAAACGAACTATGCGGCGTCCGTCTGAGGAGTAGGCCCACAGGTTGGTGGGAGAGATATGATGCTGGCGGAAGCCAGCTACAATGGGCGATATATGGTAGTCGAACGTCTCACGTGTGGGACGTTAGGGGGGTCGGAAGCGGAGGGGAAGGTAGGAAACCTTTAGCCAGGGAATTGTGGACGCCTCTTGGGGGTCACCTCGTTCTGGCAGAAACCGATACCTGTGGTGGAGTATCGGACCTAGCAGACGAGGTTATCTGCACTTATGGTCGTCGGTATTATGTGGGCGGGAAGTCAGTTGACGTCGAGAAACTTCGGGGGTCGTGTTATCGGGGCCTAGGAGAAGGGGGGATCGTTAGCTTCCGCGTCTATGGGTAGGGAAGCTGAGGTAAAGGAAAAGCTCACTTTGCTGGCTTAGAGAGGAAGCGAAGCAGGTCTGCCGGGTTCATGGAAGACTGAAAAGGAATTTCCAGTAGATTCGAGTGGTGCCTAGGGCCAATCTTCAAGCTGACAGCCGCTAAGCGTTGTTCATAAGAGTGGATGCTGAAGATGTCGAGTCAGTTTAATCATTGATGCGTAGATGGATATCCGGAGAAGGAAGTCGACGTTGTATGTTGTGACGTGATATTTGGACTGGTAGTTGTGGTGATGCGGCTGAGGCGATTTTCACGAGATTTTCCACTAAAATAGAAAATTCCCATATGTGTTCTGGGTCCCACAGTAAACTAGATTACTAGGCGGTTCCTGGGTAACCAATCGATGGCGGGAGGTACTTTTGTCCTGCCACCCTACTCTACCTGGCCCTGTAATCATGGGAGCTGCAGTATATGCCCGCAAAAGGAGAAACCGTGTGCAGCTTCATGCAGAACTTTAAGTTGCGGGATCGGGTAGGATGGAATTCGGTGATTTGAAAGGTTGAGCGAAACTCAATCGACAGCAAAATGACACATACCTGGAAATCTTTTTATTTGCATGAAGACGTACAAGTTTGTTTGCAGAGATGAGAGAGGATTACGACACCCTTAGTCGGTGAGAGATTTTCTACCAGAGAACAAAGAAAATTCAAACGGGTTTTGTATGGTGTATTACCGTTTTTAGTGCATGTGGGCCCCTGGTGTATGTAGAGCTCCATGATTATGGTTTGTTGTCTTTTGGGTAAGTCTACCAGAATCTGGTGCCATTTAACCTGTAGCCTAGGTAAAAAGACGCATAATTTATCGGAAAGAGATGAAGATCAGGTACAAGATGTTTATATCACAATACCAAGGGAATACTCGACGAAGTTCAAGGGCAGCCTCGGACCCATGATACGCTAGAAAACGTCGTAACGTATGGTAAAAATTTGGCTAACAGTTACGGCCCGTGAAATTAGGAGGTACAAGTACCTTTAGTGCCGCTAAAACGCCCTTACAGCTGAAGTCCCTTATACTATGTGGTACTCGAAACGGGAAATACCGTTTATAGCCACAATTGAGACTGTAGGGCCGATAAGGTATGGTTTGAACATTTCGGCGCTCGATCTTCTTGTGCTGGAGGAGGGAAACACGGCAATACTAGTGCTGGTTGGCTGGCAGGCTGACCGGGGCGAGCTCGAGGAGCTGAGCTTGTGACAGAAGATAGAAGGGGTTAACTTAGGGTTAGCCGGGCTTCAGCTGGCCTGGAAGCTTGGCAACTTGGCAGGTGAGGTCAGAATCAGGCACAAAGGCATTTTATCAGGCAGGTGGGGCTTTACTGCAGGGATGCCGATATGGGGAGTCCAATGCGATTCCGTTCCTACAGTGCCATGATTTCTTCTACGTATTATCGCATTTGCTATCTCGTCAGAGCTTCTGGGGCCTTCGTTTTATTTACCCTGTGTATAACAACGGGATCTTTCAGACTGTGAGGAGTCCGTTAAAACCGTAAAACATCCAATTCCGCGGAATCCTTTAGATCCAGATCTCATTTTGTTCAATTTAGTCGGCTAGTATTATCCACGTCGCCCATGTGGTTGTGCTGGCAACCCGACAACTTCTTCCTCGCGGGCGTCTTGCCCTAACGCTAAGTACGTAGTTACGTACCCAGGCAAATTCGGCAACCGAGCTTGTTCAGGGGCGCTTTTTGCTTTCATACAAGATAGGGCAGGATACCTGCCAGCGATCTCCATCCTCTCTGAGAGCAACCCAGCCTGTGCTGTTTTCAAAATGGATGAAGCGCCCTTTCAGCCGATTGCCGCGACGATATCGTGGGTTATCTTCCTGAAGATAGGCTCCAGTGAACAGCTCCGATATTTCTCTGCCAGCAAGCCTGCGTCCTTACCGGTTTCCTGCTCTGTCGGTTCGGTTCGTCCGTTTTCTTTTTGTTGTGAAAAGTCTTGGCCATTGATGACTGTACCCTGAGGATACCCGGGCCGTCTTCCAGTTTCCACCAGCATGACAAACTGAGGGTCGATTGGTATACCTCCTAAAAACGGCACTTTGAAGTCTTCTGCCATCACCTGGCCTCCCCCTTTGCCGAAGATGTTGGTGCACTCGGCACAGTTGGGACAGACAAATCCGGCCATATTCTCTATGACTCCAATCACCGATATTCCCGTTTTGGCGCAGAAGCTCAACTCTTTCCTGACATCGGCCGTGGCTACCGCTTGTGGCGTCGTTACGACCACTGCACCGGCCACCTGTCCCGGCAGTGCATCTTTCAACAAGGATTCCGCGAGTGAGATATGCTCGTCTGACGTCCCCGGTGGCGTATCAATGAGTAGATAGTCGAGTTCTCCCCATAACACATCCGATAAGAATTGGCGGATCATAGCCGTCTTCTTCGGTCCTCGCCACACAACCGCATCGCCTCTTCTCTGTAGTAGGAAGCCGAGACTCATGCACCGTAACTCGCCGACCCCGGCGTCGGGATTCGCGCTATGTACCGGTACGGGGAGCCAGCCGCCCGGCGCTGATGTGACTTTTGCATTTTCTACATTGAACATGCGCGGTATTGAAGGCCCGGTAAGGTCAACATCGAGCACCCCGACCGAATGACCTGCAAGGGATAGCGATAGAGCAAGCTGCGTGGTTACAGACGATTTGCCTACGCCGCCCTTCCCGGAAAGTACCTATGCTCCTAGTTAGACACCATGTCATTATCGGCTGAGCAACTTACATACCAGGACGATATGCTTGATTTTTGAAAGAGACATTGTTCGTGACTTATAGTCGGGCTAGTACCCAAAGAGAATGTACGAAAAGCACAGGGGTGAAAAGAAAACTCAGGGTGGGTTAAAAGGAGACATGATGCTCTCGAGGTTCCTCATATCAGCTTTGAGAAATTCCCAAAACTCGGCCTGTATCGGCGGGCAGTATGTGCATTTATCAGCATCAGCAAGCCACTACCCCCTCCGCGGGGCTTACGACAGAGATGGACCATTAGAAATCTCAAGGTAACAATGAAAGTACCTAGTAGCGGAAATGATGTAATATCCACCAGCCACATGGGCCGTATAACGGGGGCGGGTTATACCAATAACGTGGCTGCTTGGCAACAATGTGGGGTCCTTTCAATCGACTTGATCACTGACATCTCACCTTTCCCCTTGCCAGCGACTGTAGAAGTGTGGAACCTTCTTTCCCCTGAACATTCGCGATCTTGACTCTCCACCATAAATGTTTCGCCGCTCAGGCAATTGCGACGACAATCCTCTTGGCGTGCGACTCATACAGACGGTTTCCAGTTAAAAGTTCACTAATGATGGCTTATTCCAACTCTACCAGCAACGCCACATTCACAATATAGCCTTGCTTCGAACGTGTCCGGCTCCGCGTACGACCGCATAGGCTGACTATCAAGTTTACACGTCACCCCGACGATGAGAATTGCTTCAAAGCAACATGGACGATCCATGGGGCTCGCCATGGGCCGCATCCGATGCTCCCCCGAAGACTGAACTCGCGCGGCCCACGCCACCCGACACTCTGCTGAGTCCTCCGCCCAGAGCGTTGGTCGGTAGTCTCTCGAGTTCACCGGGCCAGTCGCCCTGGGTTGAGGATGGCGGATTCGGGGACTGGGGAACGTGGGGAGACTCCGCCTTCCAACAACATCCTACAACTCCTAGACTCGATGGATCCGGGAGGGCGAGCCCTTTTGCGTGGCCTGGCAGCACGGCGACCTCACCGGGATTGAAACCGCTTCCGCGCTCGAGAACGCCTTCGATATTCCGGCAGAGCTCCCCCGACCCATGGGCCGCAGAGTCATCTCTGAATAACAGAAGGAACACGGTATCGTCACTCGCGCCAAGCATACAAGAAGATGCGGACTCAAAAAAGGACCGTCGGTCTCGAGAGGGAGTTACACCACCGACTGGTTTGGGCATAGAAATTGGGAGGTGCGACTTGGCCAAGAACGAAGCGGAATTGAAAGAGGAAGCGTCGACCAAGGTCGCGGAACACGAGCTTGATGAACCCCTGGTGCCGCCTGTAATCACCGAGCCTCAAGATTTCGAGAAGTCGACTGCGGAGTCTATCCTGAATAATGACGCACATGAGACCTCTCCTAGACCGTCCTCGACCTTCTCCCACACCAGCAGCCGCGAGCTAGATAGACAAGATTCACCTATCACCTCCATCGATGAGGACACGAAATCCCGCCGCCACGGCCTTTCTCGAAAACCGTCCAAAGTCCAAGAGCTGGTGGGTATGTATAATGGCTTAGCGAAGGCTACTCCGCAGGAACTACAATCAGTCGACAAGCAAGATGTTACGCGGCGAGGAAAAAGCGCAGAGGGATCTCCAAATCCAAACACAGCCAGAAGGAAAGATGATGACGGTGCGGATATTGGAGATTTCGAGGATGCGGGACAGGGAGACGAGGGCTCAAGACCTGGCTCGTCTGCTGCTTCGGTAGTGTCTGACCGGTCTTCTACCCCCAAGGCTGCTGTGGAAAATGACGTACCGAAAATCCCAGCGATAAACGCTACAAAACCTCAAAGTCCGCCTCCAAAGACTGCGTCGGCAATGAAAAAACTTGTTGATAAGTTCGGACCAATCGACTTTGGTGTCGACTTGGGAGCTCTCGACAAGTTATCCCTGCCCGTAAAGTCGGATGAAGAGCCAGAGGGACATACTGAAGTGCTAGATCGATTGGTAACGGATAGCTTTACATCAATATCGGAGCGCAAGGTATGGTACCGTGTCTCCCGCTTTGGTTCCGCGCGGAAACATGACTCGGGAGACGAGGACTATCACAGGGTCACATGGTCCAACTCGGAAGCGCGCGACGAGACTCTGAAGATCGTCAGGAGATGGATGGAGGAGGATTCCTACACTGGGAGGGCGATACTGGGTGGCAGTAAACGCACAAGCGTTTTCAATTGGGACTCCAATGCCGCCCCTATCGATCTCAATACCATATTCGGACGCAGATCAGGACATTCGAGAACTAGCTCAGTGCAGCAACCACGAGACAGTACCGCCTCGTCCATACATTCCATCGGCTCCCTTAGTGTCCCTCGGACGGCGTCTCGGACCTCAGTCAGCTCACTAAATCCAAATGAGATGCCTTCGACCCCCGTCGCTAGCTTCGGGTGGAGTTCAAACGTTCACGAATCACCGAAGGTGGATAAAACGATGCCCACCGAGAAGTCGCGATATTCGCTCGAGCCGCCGAGTCGGCCCTCGGTCTCAGCATTAAGCGCCCGTGTAGCGGCTCCGTCACCTATCCAGCCACCCCAGCCGCCCCAGCAACAAACGGGTATGGACGACAAGGCCCCGGATAATGAGGACGATGACTGGGGCGAAATGGTATCGTCACCAGAAGTCGAAACGCATCCCTCAATCGAAGGGATAATCTCGGTGACGACGGAAAGCAGCCAGCCCCAGAAGCAGCCCCAGGATATACCAGTTCCCAAGACACCCGTCGGTATTGGTCCGTGGACTTTCGGTGATTTCTCGGGTTTCGAAGCGCCGGTCAATGCTTCTAAGGCGAACGACTCTCTAGAGAAGGCGCCTTCATCTCCGCCCGCGCAAAAGAGCCAACCCCAGAAACTACCACAGGAAATACCAATTGCGCAGACCCCAGCTGGCAACCCATGGGATTTCGGTGATCTGTCGGTTTTCGAGACGCCAGCCGGCGCTTCTAAGGCTGGGGATACTCTGGAGAGGGCGCGTTTATTTCCACCAACGGCGGGACCAGAACCTCACGACACCGACGTGAGCGCGACCATTACCATGCCGTCGGTGGCTTCGTCTGTTCAGATGTCCAAAACCCCGCTGCCGGCTCCGAAGCTAGCGCTCGGACCAATCGAGGATACAGGTGCGCAACTGGGGCAGGACGAGATCGTCCGGCGGATCGTGCAGGGTTTGCCGGATTTGTCGTACATGCTGCACTAATGGAACCTGGAGATCACTGCATCTCCAGTATGTCTCGTGGTTCTGTTCCGAAAACCGAACAAGTTGACGGCATGTCACAAGTGGCATGGTGTGGTGCCTCACCACTCTGGTTGATTTGGCTCCACCCCCGAGCGTTCTAGGATAGCAAGCATGCCAACGGGAGTTTGGGTATTATCATTTCTATTACAGGCGCTTGGAACATAAGGCCGCGTGCAGATATAGAGGATCATCTAGGGATAATAAAAAGTAGGGTATTGGGTATGAGCATGTATATGACAAGGCGAGTCCCGGGCCGGCTTTCAACGGCTGGGCGTTCCTGTATGTTTGATATAGCTTGGATATAACTTATGGCCTGTTTACCGTAACCCAGTCGCGATTGCAGATGTATCTTTTTGCCACCTGTGCCCATAATTATATCGGCGATCCATTATACTTTCCGATATTTGGTAATGACCTACAGTACTTGAATAGTGTCAGATATAGGGGACGTCAGTTGTGTTGTTATATTAGGCTAGTTGCAGGTACTGTTGCACGCGTACAACTTGAGGTAACTTAGTTACGGAACATATATGTGCCGCTCAGAAGGTGACCTTTCTGTCAGCTAGCTGGGGGGTGCTTAGCGCACCCCATATACAGAAAGGTCACCTTCTGATTGGCATATATATGTTCCGTTACCTCATCGAGATCAGGCCCTATTTTTAAGGTTGTGGCTACGCCTGCGGCGCGGTTGTGGCTAGGGCTCTTCAAAAACCTGTAGCTCTAAGTACCGACCCACAAAAGACCCATATAAAACCCACAAAAAACATAAACCTCAAAAATAGGGCCTGATAACAAGTTGTGATTTTTTGGCTCCGTTTTAAGCATTCCCATATAAATCTTTAAAAATCTTTAATTCGAATTCGTTAAAAATAATTTTAATTTAACGTTACTTATTTTATAATTACGAAAAGTTAATATAAAATTAAAATCTTTATTTTTTAATATATATTTGGTCTTAATTAAGTCGTAATTAATAAAACGCGCCCGAAAAATAACTAAAAACTCCGTTCTGGGCAAGCGTTTAATCTGGAACGCTTTTATGGCTATAACAACCTAATTACCGCGTACAACATTTCGTTATGAACCTTCCAAAAGTTATTCAATATAAGAAAAGCCCGTATAACCATTCTTTTGTCCGTACGGGTTATGGTTGTTGCACTATAACCATAAAGACGTTCCGGTTAATTAAATCCGGACTTTTTTTATGGTTGCGACGTAACAACCACCGGTCGCAACATTTTGCCGTAAGCCTTCCAAGGGTAATTTAATATAGGAAAAGCCCGTACAGTTATTTTTTTGTCCGTACGGGTTATGGTTATTGCGTTATAACTATAAAGGCGTTCCGGTTAATCAAATCCGGACCTTTCTTATGGCTGCGACGTAACAACCATAATCTATACGGACAAAAAAATAACTATACGGGCTTTTCCCATACTAAATTACGTTGAAAGGTTCATAACAAAATGTTAAAAGCAATAATTATTACGTCGCAATAAAAAGAACGTTCCGGACTTAATTAACCTTAACCTTCTTACGGTTACGACGTAATAACCATAACCCGTACGGCCGAAAAATTTGATATACGGGCTTTTCCCATATAAAATATACTTAGGAAACCCGGTATACGATAATGCGACCGGTAGTTATTACGTCGCAACCATAAGGACGTTACGGTCGCCTATTTCCTAAACCTAAACCTAGCTATATTGGCTACAATTACCACCTAAAAAAGTTTAAAAAAATTCCTGTACGTATATTAGCTTATATTCGATACGTATATAAAGTTTTATACGTATAGGCTTCAATTTGGTTACGTAATTATTTCTTTTTGTTTAAATCTTTATATTTTAAAAAGAAATAGAAAAAAAGTTAATAATTTTGGTAAAAGCGCCCAGAACGGACCCTCTTTTCGCACAACTCCAACTCAGGCCTCGCTGGCTCGTTACGGGGATTTGGGATTTAATTGGTTAATTTTTAGCGTGATACAACAGTATATAGAAACGAGCCAGCGAGGCCTGAGCTAGCTGAGGTAAATGTTCCGTAGCTAAGCTACCTAAAGTTGTACGCGTGCGACAGTACCTGCAACTAGCCGAATATAACAACATAATTGATGTCCCCTATATCTGACAATTAAAATTTTCAATCGTTTAATTCGCGTTAACCTCAGCTAGCTCAGGCCTCGCTGGCTCGTTTCTAATGTACTGCTGTATCACGCTAAAAATTAACCAATCAAATCACAAATTGTCCGATATAGGGGACATCAGTTGTGTTGTTGTATTGGGCTAGTTGCAGGTGCTGTTGCACGCATACAACTTTAAGTAACTTAGCTCCGGAACACATATGGGCCGATCAGTAGGTGACCTTTCCGTATATGGGGTGCGCTACGCACCCCCCAGCTAGCTGACACAAATCTCCGGAACGAGCCAGCGAGGCCTGAATTGCAGTTGTGCGAAACAGGGGTCCGTTTTGCGCATCTACTAAAATCATCATTTTTCTTTTTATTCCTTTTAAAAGAATTCAAAAATTTAAATGAAAAGAATTATAACGTTATTAAAACGGATCCGATAAGTATATAACTTTATATATACGTTGAATATAAATTAATATGCATAAAGTACCACATAAGCGAACGACTTACATAAGCGAACGACTCGTTTTTAGGCATTCCGCGATAATAAAATCAATTAAAATAATCATAACGCGATAAATTAATTCAAATTAATCGGATTTTTTATCGTTAGATATATTTATAACCTTTTTTATAAATACGCGCATTATATCCGGGCTTACCGTAAACGCCATATTTCCGTTCTTTTGTTTTAACCTTTTTATGACGATTACCTTCAGCCGTTATTAGCTGCATTTTTTCACCACCTTTTTCCTTTTCGGCCAGAAAAGTTTATCCCTTTTATATAGTAAGTGTTCCTCCTTTTTAAAGACGTTTATTTTTAGTTTTCCGACGTTTACTTAAAATATGATTCGTTTCGCGTAATTAGGTGGTTTCTTTCCCAAAAAAAAGCAATTTTATATAAAAGTAATAAGTTACTTTTTGTTAAAAGATTAACCGATTTAATTATTTTTGTTAACGAGTTACCTTAATAATTTTTAATCTATTTTTATAAATAACGTTTTTATTTTATTACTTTACGGATATTTTTAAGAGTTTTTATAGAAAGGGAAAGAATAAAACCGGCGGAGGTAAGCGGCAAGACCGTCGGTATAAGTATAACCGGAAGAACGTTTAATTTTAAAAGAACGTTATTAGGATCGAATAAAATAAGTTCCGCTTTTATAAATCCGGATTTAATATTGTCGGACGTTATAATAACTTTAAACGCGTTGTAAAAACCGGCAAGAAAATCTTTTTTCGTAATATGGGTATAATAACGTAATATTAAACCTTTGATATAAAGCGAATAAGCGCGTTTTAAAATAAAAAAGCAAGATACGTCAAAAGATTAAAGCCGATAAAGGAATACGTAAATATACAAAAAATAATAATATCGTTATTCGCGTAATATTTTTCGAATTCGATCGAATAATAACTTTCGTGGCCGTCGAAAATAAGGTAACGTTTCGATCCTTTCGTATGCGTTCGTATATATTTATTAAAATGTTAAATTTGTTTTAAACTTAATTCGTTTATTATTTAATTATTAAAATTAATATTAACTATTTAATCGATTAATAATAAATTATCGTGATATTAAGAATTAAAGTAGGGTTTCTTTATTAATATAATAAATAACGGCAAAGTTTAACTTTATGAATTAATAATTTATATAATTATAACTTATTTCCGATTACTTTATTACGTTTATTTAAACTTTTTACGTTTTTTAATATTTGTAATTATTATACCCGATATTATAAATATCCTTTTTAAGAATTTCGTATTTTACGATTATAACCCGAACGAGTTTAAATTATTTACGAAATACCTCTGGATTTTCGCATAATACTTTTTAATAATCGATTTTTCGATTTAAACGCGTTTAGAGCTTTTTTTTGCTGTCGTATAAAATTCGACGCCTAATTAGTTCCGACGCGTCTTACGGCGCGTTAGGCCAGTAATAAATTCGTTATATCTTTAACGTACTAAAGCCGGATAGGAAACGCTTACGCATTTAAGTTAAGGACTTTTTCGATAATAGATTACTTTTTAGTTAGCGTTAACTTTCGCGAATTAGGAATATTATCAGTTCGGGCGCGTTTACCGTTATATCGAGCTTTTAAGGTTGCTCTTGTAATATCGTAAATAAAATTAAGCTTTTTAAAATTAACCTTTTAGTTTCGCTTTCTGGCTTAAATAGCTAAGTTTATTCTAGCCTTTTTAATAAGACGTTTTATAACGTTAATGTTAAATAATAAATTAGTAAAGTTGGGTAATTAAAATATTAATAAAAACGAATCGCTCGTTTGTATGAGTCGTTCGCTTGTGTAGTACGTTATATGATTTTTTTCGATTTTGTTATATGGAAACTATAGTTAATACGGTTAAGTTTAGGTCTGGGAAATAGGCGACCGCAACGCCCTTATAGCTGCGGCAGTATAACTATCGGTCGTATTATCGTATACGGGGGTTTTTATGTATATTTTATATAGGAAATGCCCGTATATTAATTTTTCGGCCGTACGGGTTATAATTATTACGTCGCAACCTTGAAAAGGTCCCAAACTTAATTAAAAATGGGCGACCGAAACGCTTTTGTAATTACGACGTAATAGTTATAACTCGTACGGCAAAAGAAAAAAAGCTGTACGGGCTTTTCCCATACTAAATTACTCTTAAAAAGTTTATAGCGAAATAATACACGCGGTAGTTACGTTATCGCAGTTATAAAGGCGTCCCGGTTAAAACGTTTACGGAAAACGGAAACTTTAATTTATTTTTTAATATTTCCGCTAAGCTAGCTCCGATTAGGGAATTATGTATACGGCTAAAAAACAATTTCAAAGTTGTATATAATTATATTTTTATGAATATTTTATAATACTTTTTTATTATTACTTTATTTGCAAGTCTTTAAGATATATTTTGAAAAACTTATATAAGAATACGGAGAACGGAGCTCAAAAATCACAACTGGCTATCAGGTTCTATTTTTAAGGTTTTGTGTTTTTTATGAGTCTTTTATAGGTCGGTACTTAGAGCTACAGGTTTTTGAAGAGCCCTAGCTACAACTGCGCCGCAGGCGCAGCCGTATCCTCGAAAATAGGGCCTGATCTTGATGAGGTAAATTCGCGTAACGTGCCACACAAGCTCTCCAAAGGCACAAGCTCTCCGAAAGATTTTTGGGCATATTCTAATTATCCCACTTTAATTAATAATTTCTTAACATCAATAATATGGAACGGCTTATAAAAAAAGCGAAAACAAACCTAACCATGTAGGTTAAAAGAAAACCCGAAACTTAATTATTTATTACCTCATCGAGATTAGGCCCTATTTTTGAGGTTGTAGCTACGCCTGCGGCGCGGTTGTGGCTAGGGCTCTTCAAAAACTTGTAGCTCTAAGTACCGACCTACAAAAGACCCATATAAAACTCATAAAAAACATAAACCTTAAAAATAAAGCCTGATAGCAAGTTATAATTTTTTTGGCTCCGTTCTCCGTATTCTTATATAAGTTTTTAAAAACCTTTAATTCGAATTCTTTAAAAATAACTTTAATTTAACGTTACTTATTTCGTAACTATGAAAAGTTGATACAGAATTAAAATCTTTATCTTCCTATATACATATAGTTTTAATCAGGACGCGATTAATAAAACGCGCTCGAAAAAATGGCTGAAAACTCCCTTTTAAGCAAGCCTTAAATCCGGAACGCCCTTATAACTACGACGTAACAACCACAACCCGTACGGCTAAAAAAATAGCTGGACGGGCTTCTCCCATACTGAATTACCCTTAAAAGGTGCATGGCAAAATGTTGAAAGCAATGGTTATTACGTCGTAACAAGGAGGACGTTCCGGTTAATTAAGTCCGGACCTTTCTTATGGCTGGGACGTAACAACTTACCTCAGCTAGCTCAGGCCTCCCTGGCTCGTTCTCTATTTTCTTTGAAGTCACTTAAGTACCGCTCCATAACGCTAAAAATCAACCAATCAAACCCCAAATCCCCGTAACGAGCCAGCGAGGCCTGAGTTCATGTTATGCGAAAGAGGGGTTCGTTTTGTATATTTCATGATTAAAAAAAACGAAATTCTGTAATATTTTAATAATAAGACGTTTCCTGTAATTATATATATATTTATATGAATCCTTTTATTATGGTTTATTGTTAATACCGTAATAATCTTAATTAGGACCTTTTTGCCACTTTTAAATATTAGCGCGTTTATTAGTTACAGCCCGAATATGTCGCGTTATTATCCCCCTTTTTAGAATACGATAAATCCGAATTTTCTTAATTTTATCGAGCTACGCCTTTAAAATAAAATATACGTACGCGTATAATTAATTTTTGGCAATAATACCGAAAAACGAATTTAACGTTTAAAAACTTTATCCATAGTTGGATTTTTTGCAAGGATTTAAGTAAAGCTTTTAATTCGATTATTCGAATTAATCGGTTAATTAACGTATTAAAAGAAAAATAAGTATAAGATAAGTTATTAATATGCGAAAATTGGTAAAAATCTATTATTTTTATTAATTAAGATTCTATTATAAGCAAATATTATAATACGTTATACGGGAAGCTTATAGTTCTTATAAAAAGGCTTAAATTTCGCCGCCCGCCGGAAGATTTATTATTTAATATTAAAATGATTTATATTACCTTGGACGAAAGTTAACGGTTTATAAATACGTTAACTTTTAACTAGTTTAAACTTTTAAATTAGATAATTATATATTTAAAGAAAAAATAATAATCGTATAATACGAAGTTAAAGGTAAAGCGGTTTCGTAATAATAACGATCCGAACGTTTTTACGTATTTTCTTTTTATGATTTTAATTATTATGGTTAAAATCGTTTTTAAGATTAATAATAATTATTTATCTTATTTATTAAGTAAGTTTTTATTATTTTTGGGTTTATTACGAAATAAGATTAATATATTAAAAAGGTTAAATATTTACGAAAATTATATTATATTAAATAAAAACGTAATCCGGTTATTAACGGTAATAAAAATAATTACGTTATTTTTTTATAATAATACCGTTTTAATTAAAATAAGTTAAATTTTATAACCAGGTATAATAAAATAATATTATGTTTTAATACGATAATTTTAATGTTTAAAATTATATTCGTAATATAACGTTTCGATACGGTTCCGTTATATAAAATTTTATTATCGTTTTTACCCGTTATTATAGCCGTATCTTTAAAGAAAAATTAAAGTAATTTATGTTCCGTTTTAATTAATATTATAAAATAAAATAATTTTACGAAACGTTATAATAATATCTGGTATTACTAAATACTTTTTGTTAATTCGTAATTAATATTATTCGGAATTTATTTTTTATTTTTATTAATACGTTTTATAAACGAAATAAATAAAAGTTTTCAGGTTTCTTTAAATTAAAACGTTTATTATATAATAAACGCCGTTTAATTTTATTAAGTATAGTTAATTAAGATAAAGGTATTATCGAAGGTATTTATAACGTTTATCGAAAGATTTTTTAGGAAATATACGGTTTTAAAAAAAAAACTTTTATCGATTTTCGAATCGTTTTTATCTTATTTACGGGAATTAAAAGATAACCAGTTATATCCGGAAAATATAGGTTAATTAAGCTGAAATAGCCGATTTATATAATAAAAAATAATAACTTTTTTTTGTTCTTATTTTATTTTATATATAAATAAACTTTTTGTTTATATTTATCCATATTTATTAACCTGATAATATCGACGAAACGTATATATCGTAAGTAACTTTAAAGGCGGATTATTAATTTTTAAATAAAATAACGTAATTATATTAAGAATCGTTAAAATTTTATTTTTTTAAGTTTTCTATTTTTTATATATATAATATTTATATATTTGCGTTATTTTTATAAGAATTATACGTTCGATACGAATTATTTATAAAAAGAATATGTGGCGTATGCGGAATTATTAAAAATAAATTAATTAAATTTTCGTTTTCGAAAATTCAGTTTATTCAATTTATTAAATATATATATTTTTGGTTAATTATTGTTAAGTTCGAAATTATTGCGTATAATATAATTTCGAAATATTTTGGTTACGTTAAATAAATAAATAAAATATTACGGGATTTTAATTAAAACGTATTAATAAATAAGGGTTTATTTAATGAAAATTTATTATTATTATTTATTAATAATACGTTATTTAATAATATAAATAATTTAATAAATAGTTTTTAAATATTTTATTTTTTAATTCGGGAATATAATTTATATATATTATTTTTTAAATAACGTAATTTTAATTAAAACGTTTTAAAGGAAATTCTTTTATTGGTTAATTATAAAGCCAGTTATATTTTTAATACGGATAATATTTCCTAAGGTAACGATTTTTTCGATCCGATTATTAATAATAATTAACCATTAAACGATATAATTTTTATCGATAAAAAATTTTAAAATTATTACCGTTTTCTGTAAAAAGCTTAGGTTTATTTATACTTTCGTATGTTATATGTTATGGTAACGTTAGTTATATTAAACGGTTAATACCGATATTATCGGTTTTTTTTATAAGGCCGGTTAAATTAATTATAGTAAAAAAATATTTTATTTCGATTGGATATTACGTTTTATAATATTAAATTGCGTATTTAAGAATTCGATTTTAATATTAAGTTTAATTTTTATAAACTTTATAAAGAAAATATGGAAAGTATTTAATTAAAAGGGCGAATATTATAATTTATAGTTTATTAATAAACTCCGCCGATCGAAAAATAATATATATAACGTTAATAATATTTTCTTTTTAAGATTCGTTTTTAATTAAGTACCGTATTTCCCTTTAACGCGAATTTTATGCACGTTATATTTTTTTATAAGATAAACGCCATGTTATTTAAAACTTTCGTATAGAAATCTTTAAACATTTACATTTTTTGCTTCGTAATTTTTAATTTATTAAAAAATATTTATTTTAAATTTAAAAAGATAATTAAAAATCCAAAGATATTTTAGCTATAAGCCGGAAAGTTATGAAAATTAAGTTTGTTAATTTTAACGATACCGTATTTATTTTTAATAACGAAAATAAATTTAATTAATTAAATACGATAAAAAACGAAAATTAACTTATAAATAACTTTAACGTAATTACCCGTATAACTTTTAATATAAGATTCGTTAAGAATAATTTAGTTTCGGACGACCGTAATATTGTATATACGGAAAAAGGTTATAATTTTATAATATAAATTATAAATAATTTAATAAATGGTTTAAATTAAGATTATCCGTTATTTTTTACGTTATTATCGGAAAAGCAAAATAACGATTTGTTAAATAAAAATAAACCGTTAATATAGTTTTTTACTTTTTTATTATTTTTATATTTTGTTATAATTTATATAAGGATTTAATTTTAATATTAATATAACTTATTATTCCCCATAATCCTAATTAAAGCCGTTTAATTTAAAGGTTTTATTTATAATAATATTATATAAACTTTTCGTATTAAAATAAATTAACGTATTAATAATATCGTATTACTTATAATTAAATATATTATATAACTTTATATTAACTTATATATTTCGTATATAAATAATTTATTAATTAACGTTTTTACGTATTTTTTATAATTTTTGCTTTTACCCTTATTTTTGCTTAAACGTTATTATAATTTATGCATTAATAACCTTATTTATATTAATAAAACCTAAAATTATTTTCGTTTTAAACGTTATATCCGGCTTTAAATCTGCTTAAAAATCATTATTCGGGTTATATAATAATGCCTTATATTTTAAAACCGCGTATAAATATTTCTTGCCGCGTTTTTATACATAATTTGCATATTTATTACCCGCATAATCCCGTAAATTATAACATCCATAAAACAGTTATATAATATATACCTTTTAGTTAATTAATTCGGTTTATAAAATTATAAACCTTTTTTCGTATCGTTTATAAATTACTTAATTTATATATTTTTTCCGTTAAATTACAAAAACCGTAATTAATTAATTATTTTTAATTAAATTTGCAATTTAATAACTTATAAGGCTTACATAATCCGTTATAACGTAAATTTTATTTTATCGAATGTTACTTTTTAAAATATTCCGAACGGTAATATTAGTATTTAATATTTATATAAATACCAAACCTTATAAAAATAAGAAATCTTATTTATAATATAAACCTTTTATAATATTACCGAATTTAAAAATTATTATTAATCGTAAATTTATTTAATTATTATACGGTAAATTTAATATTAAAACGTAAAATATTTATAATTTTTTAATTCTTTTTTATATTAATATAACCTTATAATATAAATTTAGTATTTAAAATTAATTACGTATAATATATACTTTTTATAAAATACGTCTTAAATTTTGAAATGGTTAAATATTATTTAATTTATACGAAATTATTTTAATTAAAACGAAATTTCAAGTTATATTATATCGTAAGTTATTTTAATAATAATTTTAATTATTTATTAATTTAACATTTTATTACCAGTTTTTAAAGTTGTTTTTTGGTAATATTATTAACGAATTTAACATATTTAGTAAAAAGTTTAAAGTTCGCCGGATATATTTAAAGTATATTATTATTAAGATTTTTAAAAAAAGTTTTTAATATATTATTAAAATTATTTATATCCTATAATATTATAAAAAGTATAAAGGTATATTTTATAATAAATATTTTAAGTATTAAATAATATAAATACGTTAATTTTATTTATTATAATATAAAAAGATATAAAAAGGTATACGGAATAAAAATAAATTATATTAAAATAAATAATGTTAATTATATATTAAATAATTATAATAATTATATTCGGTATATATTTAAATAAAGGAATTTTGTAAATTATTTTAAATAATTTATAATAAAGGAAAAGTTTCGTATAATTTATATACGTTTATTAATTTTTTTCTTATACGTTAATATTTCGTTATAAAAAAGAATAACGTTAATTTTTAAGTTAATATTTAATAATTTATACAAACTTAACCATTTATATACTTATAATTATATAATTTTAAATTCTTTAAATATATTAATCCTAATTATATATATTACCTTTAGATTTTTTTATAACTTATAAATTATTTATAAACGTCGTTTATATATTATAAAACGTTACATATTTTTTTAAATATTAATAATCCCCCCCGGATATTATTTAATATATAAACTTTACCCGTTTATTATATTTTATACCTTAAATTATTATTTCCCGTTTTAATTAATTAAAAGTATTACCGATAAACTTATTATATTTCCAGATTTGCTATTTATAAATACTTTTACGATAATACCTAACATTATTTAACCACCATAATAAAATTACCGCCGTTTAATAAAACGAAATATAATAACCGTATCTTAACGTAATATAACCACTTAGCAAAAGATTAAAATATATATAATAATATAAATGCTATTAAATTAATATTCGATACGAATTATATTAATTACGGCGTTATTTTTTTTACTTTTTTTATAATTATACATATTATTCTTTTAAACCTTACGTTAATTAATAAATTATTTTATTATGCTTTTAAATAAATATTCGATAAAATTATAATATTTTAAGGCTTTAATAAAATAAGGTTTATTAATATATATATAAAAACGTAATTTATTTACCGTTACATAATCCTTAACGTATATTCTACCTATAATAATATTAAAATCGTATTTAAATAAATATTTAAAAACTTTAATTATATATATTCTACCTATAATAATATTAAAATCGTATTTAAATAAATATTTAAAAACTTTAATTATATATATATAATTTATAAAATATTAATAAAAAACGTATTTATATATATTAATAATATTTAAAGTTAGTTTTTATTACCGGAAGATAAAATTATATATAATATATAATATTATTCGTTTTTTTTATTATACCAGAATATAACCGTAACGTTAACGAATTAAAAACCACGAATTATTAAATGGTAGCTTTTTGGAATTATAAAATAAGCATCCTTTATACTACAAATTTAATTATTATATTTTATTTAAAAAAACGTATACTTTAAACCGTTAATGATTTCCGAAAGTTTATAAATAATAATAACTTACATAATATAAATAATATTAAAAATATAGTTATCCTATAGTTCCGATTAGGATTATAAAACCGTAAAACCTTTTACGGTATATATTATATAAATATTATTTTTATAATATTAAACAAAAAAGAAATCCGTCCTTATTTGCAAATTTATAATAAGCAAATTATTATATATAAAAATTAGCTTTATAGGTATCGTAACATATTCGGTATTAACGCCGAAACTTTTAATAATTATTTATTATATCTAACTTTTCGTTTATCCATATAAAATTCCGATATAAAAAAATTCTAAAATCTACCCATTATCCTAGTTACGCCAAAAAAGAAATAACTTAATATTAAACAGCCGAAACCCTATACCTTTACAAATTTTGCACTTTAAAAAAAAAATTTTAAAAACCGTAACCGGAAATACCAATAAATTTTAATTTAAAGTATTTACCAAAATACTTATTAATAAATAATTTATTTAAGGTTTCGGCAAAATTATCTATCCCGATAAACTTATTATTACCAAAATCCTTATCAAAACCGTAACGAAATATACGACGGAAACCCGAAAGTATTAATTAAAACCCTAAACTAACCACTATAAAAATACCGCAACCATCAAAATCCTTAACCAAAAAAATTTAACGTACGCAACAGGCTTTAAAAAAAGGTAACAAAAAGCCGGCTCCAAAGGATACCACTTACGGTAACGGGAAAACAAAATTATAAAACGTAAAAGTTCCGGATCTATTACAAAACTAAGATCTTAAATATTTTAAGTTAATACTTAAAAAAAAAGCGAACGTTAAAATAATTATACTTATGGCGAAAAAATGGCTCCGTTAATGTTAGCCAAAAATTATCTATATCATTTATTTACCCGCATAATTAATCCTTTATACTAATTAATCGACCCGAACTAAAATACCTTAAAATCTAAAAGGGATAAAAATATTTTAAAAGTTAATACGATAAGCTAGAAAAAAAGAACCAAAAAGCAGGATTTAAAAAATATTAATTCGATATTTTAAAAAATATAAATTAAAAAGTATAATTTGTTAATAACTGCAATAAATTATAATTTATAACGCGTTATATTAAAATTCGTTAATATTCCCAGCTTATAAGGTTTATTATATATCTATAATAATATATAATTAATCCGGATTAAAAGAAATTAATATTTACAAATTACTTAACGAACTTAAAATTAATAAAACGAACATAATAAGTAAAAAATATATTAATAATATTACTGGTATTATTTAATTATTTCTTTATACGATTAAATTATTCCAAAAAAAAAAATATAATCTCGGACTTTAAAATAACGTTTATATCCCGTAAGAACGTAAATAAGCTAACGAAATATACCTATAACGTCTTTTACTTTAACGAACTTAAAGATATACCGTTAAAAGCTGCGAAAAGTTAAAACGTCCGCTTTAACTTTTAATATATCGTAACGCTTATCTCGTAAAAACGTAAGTAAACTGGCGAAGTACATCTATAACATCCCTTATTTTAACGAACTTAAAGATATACCGTCAAAAACCGCAAAAAGTTATAACGTCCGCCTCGACTTCCAGTATGCCCTACCCATTAACGACCGCAACCCCGCTTCGAAACCGAACGCGTTTCTCGCTATCCGTTCCGATCAAAACCGGCCAAATTTCGTTTCCTAATTTTTGGCCTAATATCGCAACTATTACTATCATTAAACAAACGCCGTTTGCTTTTAACGCGTAATTTCATAACCTTAATAAAAACTGTTATCTCGGCTTTATTTTCCGATATATTATTTATAACGTCGGATTACGTATTATCGCCTTTTGGTAATACCGGCGATTCCGGTAACGATATAAAAATAAACAAATTATACGAATATAAATACGGTAACGAAAACGGCTTTCGTAAATCGAAAATATTAAAAAATTATAAGCTTTAAACCGACGTTATAAATAAAAACGATAAGGCAAGTTTTTAATTAAAACGATTTAATATATCGCGAATTACGCGTACGGATATAAACGTTACGATAACCGGGGTTATAATTCCAAATCGCGAAAACGTATAAATTGCATACCGGGTTGGTATTTAAACTGCTGGGATTACCGTTAAGTTTTTAACTACCAGTTCAAACCGAACGGTTATATAAAATATACTTTAATCAAAACCGGGCGCGGCTTACGACGGCCTCGTAATTTTTTTTAACGTTTATTGAACTTATAATACGGCAGAAATCCGTATCCTATATAAATCGGTCCGAAATATGGGGATATAACGCCATTACTTTAAATTAAGCGAATTCCGCCGTTTACAAAAAATCTTCCGTACGTTTTATAAAATAAAAAAAACGGCTTTTTCGTAAATCAAATATAACGCAAAAAAAAGGCGATTTTTTAAAACTTTCCAATACTGCTATTTATCGAACCCGGGAACCGCTTTAATTAAACCGGTTATACTTAAAATTAAATAAAAACCTTTAACTTTATTTAATTTATTCGGAAATATATTAAACAAAAACCGTTTAAATTTAATAAGAATAAACGTCCATTTTGTTCCTTTATTACCGAACGGAAATAACCGTACAAAAAACAATTCGTTCATTCGTTGTTTATACCATAATTCGATTATTTTTTAAGCAACCACTTTTAATGAATCGGCTTTTAATTATTTTTACCCAAATATTTTTAAATTCGAAGGTTCGGATATATAAATAAAATTAAGCATACATAAGTTATAACAAAGTCCAGCCGGGATAAGGTTATTACGGTTTTTTTCCAATATAATAACTTTGTTTTTTTTTTAAATATATTAAAATCGTTTTACGTACGTATTCGCCGTTAAATAATATACGTTAATAAGGTTTTATTTTCGTCTTATTTTATAAATTAAAATTACTTTATTTTAAAGGTTTACGGATAATACGAATAATATTTTAACCAGCCGAAAAATAAAATTAAGATTTAATAATTATTTCGTTTTAATCGGGATCGTTCGCGATAAATTACGTATCGTTTTTTTTATTATCCAAGTCCGCTACGTCGATTTTTATTAAAACCTCCGTATTCTTATAAAAGGTACGGTCCTTAACTTGCCAGGCTTAAATATTTTTCATTATTTTAGCCAATTTTATAATAAACGGCTTGGTTTTATATTTATCGAATGCTTAATAAGGTATAAATAGTATAACTTATTCATGGCTAGTTATATTTAGTTGCTTATAACCACAAATTATTTGATTAAATTGTTACTATAGATTTTCCATCGAAAAACTTTTCGGTATTTTTTACTATACTATTCGACCAACATCCGGGATATTTATACTTAATCCAAAAGCGATAATGGATATTACGATACGGATAAAACCATTAGGCTGCTTTAATTTATCGTATATGCAAGTTTGGTTCCCGTAAGGTATTTCGGAATTATAAAATTTGATAACTTTTTTTATAACGTTTAATAAATACCTCCGGTTTATTATAATCCTGATCAAATAATTACGGATGTTCATAATTTTTGCCTTATTATCAATATAAATAATGGTTTTAATAATAGTATGCAAGTTATTAAGTTGGATTAAAGGAATATTATTTAATAATTTAAGGATATTAATTAATAAAAAGTTTAAATACGTTTAATTCAAACGTTAACCTTTGGATATAAAAAAGATAATAATATCGATTTTGGGGCGATTAATATTAAAACGCCGGACCTTTATTTTATAACCATATCCAATTAAACCTTTAATTTAATTAAAGCCGCCATATTTCGCGATTTTCTTTATAACGTTATTAATAATTACTGTATACGTAAATTAATATACGTAAACAGAAAAAATAAAACGTAGGTTACGGATGTTAACATATTTAGGCCGGAAATCTTTTTATTCCGATAATAAATATGTTTTATTAATAATAATTAAACCATATCGTCGTTTAAAGATAGGATTTAATATGGCAATTTAGAATTAATCGTTTAATAATTATTTAAAATTAAAAATAATATAATTATATTGCCCGGTAGTTATACGTTCGAACATTTTTGGATTAAGCTTTTTCGTTTCCGCGGATATTAAAATAAAAGCAAAATATAGCATTACTAATATAAAAGCTTATTATTTTTTAGTTAACTTAATTAACGGTATAACCTGGATAATAATTAAGTCGGTTATTAAAAAAAAGGCTTAAATAATTAAGGATTTTTCAAAGTTTATTTTAATAACGAAAAGGATATTAAGTTTTTCGAATATTAAATTATGTATCGGATTTACCTATTTTTTTGGTAAAATACGGCCTTGCTCGTTAAATATGGCATTTAACATAAGGCGAATAAACCGATAACGTAAAGTTTTTATATAATTATCAGCTATACATAAAATGTTAGCGTATGGATTAATTACGTGTATATCGGCAAAAAACCGGTAAAGCTATTGAATGAAAATAAACGTATCGTTTTGAAATATTAAGTTCTCGAAAATTTAAGATATGCACCTTAAACTTTTTAGTATATTACCCATATTTGGCTGATTAGGACGAAAATATATTTCGAGGTTTATTATAGGCAATTTTAAGCTTTATATATTATTATTTTGGTTTATAGGGTTATGTTGTTATTATGCTGGCTTAAGGGGGGTAAAAGGTTGTGGTATGTACAGAATAAGATTTTTAGTCATTTTTTCGGGCGCGTATTATTAATTACGTTTTAATTAGGACCAAATGTATATAGGGAAATAAAGATTTTAATTTTGTATTAACTTTTAGTAGTTATAAAATAGGTAACGTTAAATTAAAGCTATTTTTAAAGCATTCGAATTGAAAATTTTTGAAGATTTATATGGGGATGTGCAAAATGAGGCTAAAAAATCACAACTTGATATTAGGCCCTATTTTTGAGGTTTTGTTATTTTTATGGAGCTTTTTCTTAAAAAGGTTTAATCGATATATCTAACCCTTGCAGCTACTTCTTGATTAAAAGCGCCAGCCACGGCTGCGCCGCAGGCGCAGCCACAACCTCAAAAATCGGGCCTGACCTTGGTGAGGTAAGTAACAACCACCGGTCGCAACATTTTGCCATAAGCCTTTTAAGGGTAATTCAGTATGGGAGAAGCCCGTCCAGCTATTCTTTTGTCCGTACGGGTTTCTCCTATACTGAATTACCCTTAAAAGGTCCATAGCAAAATGTTGGAAGTAATAATTGTTACGTCGTAGCAAGGAGGGCGTTCCGGACTTAATCAACCCTAACCTTCTTACGGCTGCGACGTAATAACTATAACCCGTACGGCCGAAAAAATTGATATATAGGCTTTTCCCATATAAAATATACTTAGGAGACCCGGTGCACGATGATGCGACCGGTGGTTGTTGTCAGCTAGCTGGGGGGTGCGTAGCGCACCCCATATACGGAAAGGTCACCTACTGATCGGCCCATATGTGTTCCGGAGCTAAGCTACTTAAAGTTGTATGAGTGTAACAGCACCTGCAACTGACCTAATACAACAACACAACTGATGTCCCCTATATCTGACAATTA
>QJNU01000805.1:0-29682 GCA_004154915.1 Monosporascus ibericus | reverse complement strand
GAGCTTCCTAGCCACTGCTCTCCAGAGCCTAGATTATCCATGACAATTTACACTTCCCACACCTTATGCAACCTTCTCTCGCGATCAGCCTAACTGTGACACCCTTAATACGTTTATCATCTTAATAGAAGAACATAAGAACCTTACGGTGCCGCCCGTTACGTTTAGACGCAGGAGTAAGGGCTACGCATGCCGGCGCGTTATAGTCGCTACGGACGTTTAACGTACTGTTGGGCTACAGGTAAATAGGACCTTTTAAAAGGGCGGGGCCATAGGTTGGCAGCTACGAGGGCGAGCTTAAATGGGATGATATTGGATACCAGGCTTTTGAGCGACAGATTGATAGAGTCACAGGCTGCAGTCTGTCAAAGGGGTGGATATAATGGTGGTAGGCAGCTTAAAGTGTCATAAAGAGAGGATTAGAGAATCAGTGAAAAGGCTGAAGGGTAGATCGTAAGGCGAGCGATTCGAGGCCTCAAAGCTCAAACAAGGGTCCGTACGTTCAACTTATATGCAGAACTCATAGACATGGCACATTGTAGAACATTTGTAGTTAGAGCAAAGAAGTCGGGCCCATTCCTGGCGCTTATCGGAGTGCTATATTTCCCAAGGCGCTGCAAATGAACGTCCGTGGATGTTGCACCCAGAAAGCCGTCCAGGACGAAAGTTAAAAATAGTTCTTGCACAGCACTTCTCATGAGACACTCTACATATATCCCAAGCGTGAATCGTCTAGCGATCCCCGTGTTGTGAGCTGCAAAATAGAAGATATCACGAGGGCAGACGAAAGCATTCCCGGCCCCTGAGTGTCGGTAAGCCACATGTGGTGTTGGTCAGCTGGACCGTCAAGGGCTAAACGGAAAGTGTGTAATATAGGGCGTAGGTGTCCCTGGGAAGCCTCTCTTAGCGCAATGCGTTTTCGTCGTGGTTGAGGCGAAACATTTGGCCTAGAATGAATCTGAGCTCGAAAGATGCGTCGGACGCAGGGAGTATACCACCCTCCTTTTCTTTTTCGAAAGAGAAAAATATAATATTCAAAGGAAGCCCATCTGCCCCAAGTAATATATGGCTCATTGAGCTAATACTCTTTATAACCGAACTTCTCTCATCGGCAGCTATTCACTCTCCTAAAATTCTCATCGCACTTGGAAGTCTTCAGACACCTCTTTATCCCATAGCTCAGTATTCAACCCCAACGCACTTTAAGTAAGGGAAGGTTCTGAATTAAAATCAACTGTGTGGAATGTCGTGTCGGTGGTTGTTCTAGCTCTATATACAAGGTTATTACCTCTCTAATACAGTGAAGAGGAATGGAAATAAGGAGTGTACCATCTGTTCGTCCGCCTTTGCCCAACTTCTCATGGGCGGCCTACCCGTTTATAGCCCCAACGGCAATTCGTAACTATACTCGGGTGCGCCAGCCCACTGGGGAAAAGACTTGCCCGTGCTTTGATAATGCTCGACCGGCAGGAAGCTCTCCAGATCCGACCTGACGCAGCCGGGCTTCGCCAGCGGTCTGCCTTCGAAGCGGTCCTCGATCCACTGGAGCCAGGTCTGCCGAGTGGCGTGCAGGGTCGGCACGTGCTGCGTCCCGTTGACCACCAGATATTCTAGGTCGTTTTCAGGGTTCGCCTCGCAGGTGTCCTGCACCGTGGCGCTCGTGATATCGTACGGGATGTACACGTCCGCGGTGCCCTGCACGACCAGCAGCGGGCCCCGGAACGGTTTCCGGCCCGCGTTCGCCAGCTCCGCATACGCGTCAGCGTACCACGTGTCCCAGTAATCCTCCCTCACGACCGCCTCGCCAGTGAGGTAGAGCTGCTGCGACTCGGCGATGCCGCCGTCGATCTCGCCGAGCAGCTCAGTGCGCGCGACCCCCAGGGGCGTCAGCCACTGGCTCAGCTCGAAGCCCGGGAATATGGTATCCAGCATCATGCCGACCCAGGGAAGGATAAACTCGGGGACGCCGCTGAACGCGTCCGTCGTGGGGCTGGCAGCTATCGTTCCCAGGTAGCCCGGGATCAGGTCTGCGAACTCGTCCGAGGCCAGTGCCTCCGCGACGCCCCACGCGACACCGCCGCCCTGACTGTGGCCCATGGCCACGAACCGAGGCCCCAGCAGCCCGGCGAATGCCTCCCGCGTGGCGCGCAGGGCATTCAGCGCGTCGCGGGCGCTGGCCGACGAGACGAGGTACTCATGCCTGACCGCAGAGCCGTCCCAGGACTCCGACACGCCCAGTCCCGCGTAGTCGGGCCCCACGACCACGTAGCCGGCCTGCGCGAGAGTGAATGGCGCCGCGTCCGCGTACCAGAGCGCGCGGTGCGCTGAGGGAGCCGCCGAGGCGAAGAAGCCCGACGTACCGTGCGTCCATAGAACAGTTGGGGCACCCTCGCCGGCGCTATGACCACCAGAGCCGGGACCGGGGAACCGCCGCGCCTCGAACGGCCACAGCACGAACGCCGAGGCCGGGACCACGGTGCCATTAGTGTTCGTCGTCGTGTAGAGGATGCGTGAGAGCGCTGTGTTGGGCGGGATTGCGAACGGCGCCGGGTCGGTGAAGCGCTGGGCCCTGAGAAGCGTCCCAGGTGGCGGGGGGCCCGCGGCGTTGGGCGACAGGGGCGGTAGCGTGTAGAAGGCGTCCTCACGGGGCCCGCCGTTGGTGAGCTGCGAGCGGTCGAAGTTGACGACGGTGTTCAGGCTGGCGGCCATGTCCTCGGAGAGGCTTGCCTTCTCGATCTGCGCCCGGGACAGAGCGAAGGATGAATTGAACCCAGTCGACTGAGGAGCCACCGTTGCCTGGGCGTTGGTGCCGGCTACTGCCGTTAGGAGTAGAAGTGTGCGCATGGTATACATTGTGGATGTGATCTTTTCCCTTGACTCAATTTCTGTTGAAGTTCTCACCCTACGTCGTGCGGCAACGCGGCAGCGCCTATCCTTTATAATTGTCACGACCAAGATATCGATTTCTAATCGCCCTCCAACGCAAAACTCCGTGGAGACCGTCTATACGACTAAAGCCAACTATTGAATCCTCCGTCAATCAACATCCTGGTTGGCATTCTTACATTGTTCAGTCACTGTGGTCCATGGAGTTTATCCGAGAGACAAAGTGTATCTAGTCAGGAGAGAGGTTGTGGGGTATAAGTGGAGACTCACGCAGAGGACCAAGTCCACGGACTTCCGTGGAATACGACTTTGCTAAGGACATTCCAATGACATTGGAAAGGACCTCTGCCCAACTCATCTACACCAAATAACTGGGATATATGGCATTAAGTAACGGTGATGTAACCGTATCTCATAATTAGCGGTTGATGCATATTCTATCATTCCCATCTTGCCCGGACAAGGTAACATCTGGGAGCAAGTCAACTTTACCCTTTCGACCGATTAATGACGATGTAGATTGCACGCTAGACGAAGCCAATTCTTGGGATACCCAGGTTGGAGTAGTAACCGAGATCATCGCGAATGTTATCTAGGACGTCACTTCAACGGGTGTGTCCCCTGGCCTGGAAAACGTAGCATCTCTAATCCGCCCTCTAAGTATACGAGGTCAAATCCAACCCTCTGGATTTTTAACTAGAACGCCTATTCTCAGCTTGACCCCTCAGCGCACCTTGATTTTTGTTCCAAAGGGGAACCGGAGCATGGGGAACAGGGAGTACGATAGTGGTACTGTACTAGAAGCCAGCACGGTTATATGATGCACTTTCCGAGTCAGTCCCTTGTTGTGATCTAACCCAGCCACTTACTCCTGAAACCCTCCCTAAATTTAATGGAATTTTTTATTGCCAATAGTATATCTTATCTTGCTCTGAGCTGGAATTAGGCGTAGGTACTTTTTCGGTGCAGCCACCCGCCGACCCAGAGTTGTCTTAAATTAAACTAAGGTTTGGAGTTATGGGAAGAGAATAACTCTGTAGAAGAGAAAGAAAGAAGGTGCAAAATGTTCTAAAATATATTACTAACTTTCTGGGCCCTCGATAGGTTGAGCCATCTGAGTGCCTGCTTCCCCATCAGATTCTTGAAAAGGGGGGGACGTCCGCCAAGCAAATGCCTGGAACCTTAAGGGGCAGGTACCTAGGTACTTAGCCAAACCGGAATAACCTCGGGCTCGCTTTAAGATATGCCTGCGACCAGGCAACACCTACGTCTAGTGTCATCATCATCAATTCTAACAACATCATCCATCGCATCTCGCCAACACGCTCCCATTCAAGCCAGTGCCTGCCCGCTCCCAGTCCAACCACACACAAAACCTCTTCCTCACGGGCTCCCAGAATCTAGGCGAAGATGTTCCTAGGCAACCTCTTCTACGTGACGTGCCTCCTTCTCAATGCCGTCTCTATCCTATCTGAAGATCGCTTCCTAGCGCGCATCAACCTGTCGCCTACGACCTACGATCCGGCCTTTGGCACTGGTGCCGATGCGCAGAGTGTGCGCGCTAAGGTCGTCCATCTGATCGCGAGCATACGGACATTGATGCGGTGTACGTTTCCACTCCCTTCTCTACGGGATGGGCGGCCAACTAATCGGTGAACAGTCCCCCTGATAATAGTCAATACGTTGATCATAATATACGAGCTCGTGCTCGGTTGATGCTGCGGAAATTGTCACGACAGGTACTGGAGTGGATTCGCATCGCGGGAATCACATAATACGGATCACGTCCTGAGGGAAGCGAATCGTGTCTCCGCTGGAGCCGCTCCCGTAACAGCATGGCCATGTTAGACCTCGAAATTTCTCCAGCTAGCAACCATAACGGTATGAGGGTTAGTGCCGACGCATCATGTGGCATTCTATGCAACGAATATGATCTTAGCATCTCTCCACTATCCCTGGCGTCTCACCATCCTCGTCAACTTTATCTAGCTCTTACGGAACAGCCTTCCGCAAAACGGTGGCACGGACTTGCGACATATTACCCGACATTTCGTGCGCTGCGAACATACCGATATCCCCAGTCTCCCTGCCCCCCACGTACTATACAACCCTTTCAGTCGGAAGATGAGTCTGCGTACTATCCCGTTGTCGGGGCTGGAACGATGCAAAGGAGTTAGCCTCATCACGGGAACCTTCGTTCCCGAGTTCCCCGCGGGACTCACACACTGAGGATATGAGATACCACACTATGGTTGGGGTCGAACGACATAGAACTTCACCCCCTTGGTCCTCTTAGAACGGCGGTGGACGAACAGCTCAGGTAGAGCCGCGCAATGAATGGTAATCTGCGATGGAGATTATTAGGCTCATTTGGGTCACTCAATAAAATGGAACGCAGATCACTTCAGGAGGTAATTACCGAAACAAATAAATGCAATATCTAATACCCAACTGCTTCTAGTGCCAGCCTTTTGAATCACCAGTTCCGGACGTGTGGATACTGTCTACTGCTTCCCTCCCGACTTCTCGCAGTGACGTCGTTCCATCCTAATACCGGTCTCATACGGGAACCGCACAGCCTTGATTAATTGATTCTTCTCAATCGATGTCCTCCAGGCCGAGGCTTGGGAGACTGTCAACGGTAGACCTGAAGTAAAAATGTATACCACTGGGGACTCACTGCTCGCACTCCGGGTGATCACCCTAGGTGTGCTCTCCTTCCTCGCTTCTAGGACTACTGCGCTCCTGGCCTGAAGTGCCCCTCTCATCTAAGACTTTGAGGGTAGGCCTTCTAAGAGTCTCACGCTCTATGGAATACTTGGATCTTTGTATGTTCATCTTACAGATTGAATTGGGGAGTTCTTACTTGAGCTAATCGGGTGGTAGTTTAATAAAACTATTCTACAGTTATCTAGTTCATAAAGCAGGCACACTTGCGTTGGACGAGGTATGAGGTCCAAGCTGCTGAACTATCACGGAGCAAAATTCAGAGGCCCTTTAGAACCTAAGGTTAATTCATCATATGACCTAGAGTTGCCAATTTGGGGTCGGAACGTTACGCCACTGTCATCCATTCACCCTCCTCCCACGGAACAAACCGCGCGTTCTCCCTAGCAACCACCCGTTCCCCCCGGCGGGAAGTCACTGATGCGAGTAGCTGATATCCACGGTCGAGACGGATGAATGCCCCGCTCACAAGAGCAGACATTCAGCACGTATGTGGATGCAAAGATGGCTGACGCAGGTTGAATCAGCTGGATCTTACCGGGCCGGGTTTCGCTGCGAACGAACGGCTTCGCAATGCGCACCCGTTCTAGGCAATGTGAGAGCGAGCGACCCAGCCTAAACTATGGGAATAGCCTTGAAGCAGCAGTTGGTTGGCTATACACCATCTCAGTTGTGAGTGACTGACATGACCCGTCTTTCGCATATCCAAACCTCAAGGTTGCGGGTGGACCCCAGCATCGGGCTCAATTCCCGATGCACCTCGCTTACACGAGATACTGCGAATCGTCTTCCTCTTTTTACATTCCTCGACTAGAGCGAGGCAGGTGTGAATGGTTAGGATAACTTAGCTCTCAAGGTGTCTGCAGAGGCGTCTGCAGACCCCTGTTCTCACTGTTTGAGCTTCCGGCGTGAAAGGGGAAGACAAGAACCCGGCATGCATTAATAAGTGTGTGAAGGAGGAATTTGACCTCGGAAGAAGACGATGCGATTACCAGACCGACCTTCGCCCTTGATAACACTATAGGAGGGCGTCATATATTGCTCTGCAAGTGGTTTTTGAGTGAGCTTTGGATATAAGCGTATCCCATCGCGGTAGGTTATCAAACCTCGCTTGCGATGATAGCACCGGAAGCGGAAGACAAGGCGATCAAAGCGGGTGTCTGGCGTGACGGCCTGCATGGTGTGACACCAAAAAGCCGGGAAGCCCGTCGCCGTACCAAGGACCCCATCGGCACATGTTGGCCCTCGCAGCCGAAGTAGGACGACTCAAAAGGGCAAACCTCTTCTACGCTGATAGGTCGCGCACGATCGACCATGCAGCCGAAACACATATGCCTCAAGTCAAGTGATCCGGCCTGGCCGCAGGCGGCGGCTGACATCAGGGAACCTGCATTCTTGGCGTGCGACACCAACGCAGGGCTTCCGGTACGAAGGTACACCATCCCTCGTGAGGCTCTGACGCTAGGAGGGTTGCCTTGGGAGGCTCGGCGCTTAGTAGTCGCTCGGCACCCATGTCTGCCACTGGCTCGCTTAAATCCCAAGGCGAGGCGCGTGTGGAAGAGGGCTTCCCACCTCGTACTGTGTGCGGCTCGACGCCCACTCGCTGTACGTTGGACGGCAAGACGGCCAATGAGGAACGAGGCCGGCGCGCTTGGTTAGGAACCACCCCGTCCGGATCAGGAATACGGTCATAACGGTCTACACCTTAACAGAGCCGGATATATGTGTAGGAGAGCGAGGCTCGGTGTGGCCCGTGTTTAGGTGAGAGAGAGAGAGAAACGAAGAGCGGTTAATTGCATCCGGTCATGCCGGTGGATTATTGCTTATTACGGCGCCTCTACCTAGATGGGCTGACACCATCTGTTTCAAACCCTCAAGTACTATCTCGCCTAATTATTCGGGTATCTCCGTCTACGTCAGCAGATCTTGTGGTATTCCAGACCTGTTTCCGGGTATCCCTCCGACTGAATGATGTCTGGTCATACAGCTCACATCAGAGAGCGGCGATCCTTGAAGGATCGGTCCATTTTGATAATAACTTTCGAATCTCTCGCGCTCTCTGCCATGATGCGCAGACGAGCTCGGATCTATACGATTGGTTCCAGACTAGGTTATCCAGTACATAGAGTCACTTAATAAGACAAGGCATTAGGGCCTCACGGTACCCTGGCCGTTACGACGGAGGCTGCTCGAACAGAACGCCCAAGCGCTTCGAGCAAGTAGGTTACGCATCGTGTTCGTCATCGACGCCACAGCGCCTCGTCCATCTTTAACCGGAGTGAAATGGTCGGTCGTTTCAGTCCCGCTTGCTGCCACCCTTTACTTGCCTTTCCCCCTCCTATCCAGGGGACGCGGGAGGGTCAGGCTCTTGAAGACCATGCTTCTGTTGTTGGGGGCTAGGACTGCCGTCTCTGGGCTAGCACAGACATGGGTATGTCGTGTCTAAGGGCACAGGATGCCGTATCATATCAGGACGGTCGAACATCATGACGCAAATGAGGAAAGAGACGGGGCAGAAAGAGAAAGCAAAGTCTGAAACTCCAATGAGGGTCCACGCCCAAGCGCTGAGACTCCTCAACCAGGCGGGATTGATTGTCACTGATCTTTGTTTTTCCAGAGACTGTGGAGTCGGCCTCGTGTTTCAGCACAGGCGGTGTAGCTGTCTCGTCCGCGATGGATGGCGTGTACTAGTGAGAGTCTAGGAGGAGAATACATCAGGTCTCGGTCGAATCAGGCTCAGGGAGAAGCATAAAAGGCGGGAAAGGGAAGGTGAGGTGAGGAGGAGATAGGCTGTGAGATAGATGTTTATTAGATGCAAGCACACTTCTCTGCTTCATTGGAAGTCCTCTTTCGATAACACTCGTTACATTAGATATCTCGGAAGCCCCTATCTCGCCATCTTCTAATCTAAGCTTCTTTGTACTAGCCCCCTCCCGTTGCAGTCGACAAGCACCCCATAAACATGACCACAGCAAATCAAGTGACGTTCCGCTTCGGCGTGGAGCTCGAACTGCTACTGGGCAGCCGAGCAAAGAAGCACAAGACTTGGGCGTCGCTGGCGGCGGAGTTGAGCACGCGCCTGGCCAAGGCCGGCATCGCCAACCACACCAACGCCGGGAACGAGAAGACGGCTGAAAACTACCGCGAGTGGTCTCTCGTCCAGGAGGTAACGGTGCCAAGAGAGGTCGAGAAGGGACTCTGTGAGTTTATCTTTCATACCACTTACACTACACTTCGCACATGCATAGAGACACATATATGCGAGGAAGAATCCCCTTTAAAGCAATGTCTCCTCCACACCTCCAAACCGGCATCGTGGCCTCTATATCCGCACCTGCAACACCAAACTCTCTCTAGCCGAAACTGACAACCACCTGCCCACAAAAATAGGGGGCATGGAGCTCGTATCCCCGATCCTCAGCCCCTCGCCCGCGGAGCACTGGGCCGGGCAGCTGCGGACCATCTTCGCGGTGCTCAAGAAGCACTTCGTGGTGGCGGCGTCGCCGCACACGAGCACACATATTCACGTGTCGACGGAGCCGGCCCTGCCCGTAGTCGCGCTGGCCGCCGTTGCTAAGGCCGCGCTGTACTTCGAGCCGGCGCTCGATGCGCTGCTGCCGGCGTCACGCGGCAGCGGCGGCGGTGGCGGTGGCGGGACTTACTGGTGCCAGAGCAACCGGGCCAGCGTGGCGATGCGGGGCTATGCAGGAGGCGGGCTGGGGGAGTGCTTCACGCTGCTGGACCGGTGTGCCGGGACCGTAGGAGCTGGGGTTAGTGGTGGTGGTGGTGGGTACGGGCTCGAGGACGGACATGCCGGCGGCGAAATAGGGGGAGTCGAGCCGCTTATCCGCGCCATGTGTCTCTTCCCGGCGTCTAGCGCGTACGGGCGCGCGCACGGCTACGCGTCCGACTTCGTGCACGGGGTCTACAAGTGGGATTTCTCGGGCCTGCTCCCGGATACGGGGTCCGGGACGCTTGAGTACCGACAGGTGATTACCCCTTTTCTTCGCGCTCCCCTCGCGTCTCCTTGTCCGACTTTTCCGCCCGCACCCCCTTTCCGCTACGTTTAAGTCCTTCATTGACCTACACTCCCTTCTTGATACTATGTACATTGAGAAGTATCAGGTAAACTGACAGTCCCACACAGCCCCCAGGCTCGCGCACAGCGGATGAGGCGCGCGCCTGGATCGAGGTGGGACTATGCTTTGTAGCGGGCGCGGTGGACGCGGGCCACTCACTTGACCCATTCGCGCAGGCCGATGCCACCATGGAAGATCTGTGGTGGGTGCTGTGCGCAGGTGCGCAGAGCACAGGGCTCGGAGAGTTGAAGGGCATCGAGGGCATGGATTTCGCTAGAGGGAAGATGAGAGCTAAGGGTGGTAGGAGATGAGCAGCTAAATCGAGGGTGGTTGATGTTTTTGCAGGGCTAAGGGGATAAGCTCGGTGGCAGTGACTTTAGGATTAAACGTCTGATAACCTCCTAAGTTTACACATGGGTGAGGGATGAGACCAGAGGTAGAGAATGAGTGGTAATAATACTGCCCTGTCGAGCCGTTTCCTGAGGCGGCGAACTTAGCAACAGACGCAGTTTCGGTTTGATGTCGAGGCTGCAACTGTCCGAGCATTGCGACACCACAATATAGTTTTCAATGGGAGACCCGGAGAATATACGCCTGTCGTGGCAATTATCTGCTGCAGAAGTTACTGGGCCAAACAGCTTGGGTCAAGAACTGAATGCCCACACCAAACTTTATTTTATTATCAACCATCCTACTTCCCATGGATGCCATAGACGACCGGTATCGGCCTGAACACGCTGAACTCCTGCCCCGTAGCGACCAGCGTACCCGGGATCTGCGGATGCCAGTGCACCTCCTTGGCGTGCTCCGAGATGTGCTCGAACAGGAGCTGAGGCGGCATATCCTTGACGCCGGCGGTATCCTTGCTCTCCTCGTCGTCCAGCTCGACCGAAAGGTCCCACAGCGTGACCTTGTGGTCGCCGGCCGCGACGGCCACCATGCTGTCGTCGGTCGGGTGCCACTCGATGCTGGTGATCTGTTCGCGGTGATAACCGAAACTCGCGATGGGCGTCGGCTTCTGGGAGCCCCCCTTCCACTGCCGCAGGTCCCAGACGCCCCAGACGCCGTCGTCGGCGCCCGTCGCCAGCAGATGCGTCGTTAGTCGCGACCACGACATGACATTGACGTCGACGGAACTGACAGGCACCGTGATGGCGGGCTTCCGGCTCTTGCTCCGCACGTCCCAGACGCGCACGGTGCCATCGCTTGATGCCGAAGCGAAGACGGATGCCTCGCTCGGGCTCCATTGGATCTCTTCTACGCTGCTGGCGTGGCCTTGGAATGCCCTCGTGTCCGTCACCCAGCCGCCACCAGAATTGCGCGACGTGACATATATTAGGCCGTCGTTATCTCCGGTCAAGAGTTTTCCCTCGGGTAATAATGGCGACCAATCCAGTGCGTAACCTTCTGACTTGTGCGCCCTGATGGTGGAGAGCGGCTTGTTCTGCTGGGGTGTTATGATGGTGCCTGGATTATCGAAGGAGGTGAGATGAGGCGTAATATCGTGAATGAAGATATGTGAGGACTCCGTCATGGTCGCCGTTATCGTCTGGGGGAGTGTCGATGGATCTTGCGATGGGGTCTGGTGGGCTCGTATCCGGTTTGTGGTCGATGTTAAGGGAATCGACTTGTGCTCGAGAATGGGATCGGCCTCCTCTTCATCGTCATCTTCGTCTTCCGATTCAGAATCCTCGTCATCTTTCGACATCTTACTCAAGCCACTGAACTTCATGATCATAATCTGATTCTCCTTCTCCCGCTTCGCCTCGGCCTGGGTACCGGCGACCGTGTACATGGTGGCAGGGTAAGCCCTCTCTCGGTTATCTCCCAGCCCATCGCGAATGATATCGAAGGACAAACATGGCCATGGCGTGCTCAGGTTGTGAAGCATTTCGTACGTTCCAGGGTCTGGCGCAAGATGTTGGCCCGCCTCGAGCTTGTTGCGGCCTACTATGAATGTTCCGTTGGTGCCCTCCATGTCCATCGCGTCAGCTGTTGCCTTTTCTTCGGCCTCTCTTTCCGCATCTGGTCTCCCGTCGACACCGGCCTCTATAATCTCATCTTCGCTCTCGAACTCGTCCTCGAATTCGTCCTCAAATTCTCCCATTTCGTTATCGTCCACGTCCATGGGGTCGGGTCGGCCGCCTCCCTTGAGGGGGGCATCGCCGTCGTTTATATCCGCCGTACGCTTGGACATTATGATATCCAAGCAGCAAAATCAATGGGTATCACGTCACAGGGACAAGAAAGGTGGTATTGAACGCCGGACGATCGAATGACCGAACCTTGGGCGGAATATCGTGGTGGGGTCAAATATTTTTTGTTATCGTTGCCCTGCAATCTGCGAAGCGACGCAGCTGATAAGCTCTTATCCGTGTGATGTCCTCTGATATGTGCATATCCCATTAGGCGGTGGTCACTCCAGTACCTGCATAAATATCCATAACATAATAGATTACATAAGTACCTAGGCAACTTCATATTTGAGAGCAATTTAGATATCTGTGGAATTTCCAAGTAATTATCGGATCCCCTTGATGATGGCTTTTGCGGCTATTCATTTCAATCTGCCTCCCTGTTAACTACTACCTTCTACTGAGTTTACAATTCCCCCTTAGGACAGTTGTAGACACATGTTACCTGGTTCTGGGCCAAAGAAGATGCTTAGTCAATTGAAGCGAGATAGGAGTGATGATTAACATCCGTTACTTTATAAATCTAGGAGCCTATGGATGACACGGTGCGGACAGATTTGTCAAAAGGATACTCATACACAAAGAAAGCTATAACAAAGTCTAACCTAGCCCGGCTGACCCCTTGATTCCCATTTCCCTCCCAATACGTCCAGTTTATTTACCTTAGCTAGCTCAGGCCTCCCTGGCTCGTTCTCAATTTTTTCGAAGTTACATAAATGCCATTCCATAACGCTAAAAATTGACCAATCAAACCCTAAATTCCCGTAATGAACTAGCGAGGCCTGAGTTGCAGTTACAAAAAAGGGGTCCGTTTTGTATATTTATTTTTTAAAGAAACGCAAATCCGTAATATCTTAATAATACAACGTTTCCTGTATTTTTATATATATTTATACAGTTCTTTTTATTATAGCTTGTTATTAATACCATTTCGGTTTTAATCAGGACCTTTTCCCACTTTTAAATATTAACGCGTTTAATAGTTATAACTCGAATACGTTACCTAAGAGGTGTCACACCAAGAAGCAATTGCACAGCTCTTGAGGATATATTAATAACTGTCTGATTAGAAAGCTAGGAAATGGTGATCCCATTACAGCAGCTGCAGGTGATCCACTGATATAGGGGTCCGGGCTCCGGAAACGGCTTAACATTACTCCTTATAATTCTGCCCAACAGAAAGGGGGGCCCTTTTTCTGGGACAAGACGCATACGATAGGTGGGAAGACACAGCACTTCCAGAGCATTCAGCATCTTTCGGCGACAATGGGCCAAGCCGCTGCCCGCTGCTTTCCCCTTGAGACTGCGTGGTCAATACAGTACAATACCTCCTCGGCACCTGCCTGTGAATCGACATCGTTCTTAGGCGCCGAACCCATCTAGTAAGCGCAGACACCTGTAGCCAAGTCTTCGGTAACGATTGCGCCCTTGGTCACCAACTTGAAAATGTCTTTGCATGGCGCATCGATCATGGCTTCACCGTCTCCGGAGCTGCCTCTGCAGTCCTCGGCTTTGTTCCGGCTACCTCCTGAAGTCACTAGCAACATCTTTAGCTACTTGTCCAACCGCGCTATATCCTCCTGTAACAACAGCAGTCCGATTCCTAACTACATGCTGCGCGAACCACAGCTTACTACATCAATCACGAGATATTTCTGTCGCGAATCACTATCCACCAGAACCCAACGCCGAGAACAAGACATGTCGCCACCCCAAGTAATCTTGTCCGGTTATTTCCCTGCGAACCACTCTGGTCCGCCCACATCTCGCCCGCCCACGTCTCTCCCACCGACGTTTCACCCACCTCATATTCATTCGCCGCCATTTGGAGGTCTAGTATATCTCCATCGGCTACCGCCTGTGACAATTCACCAGGCCTCCAGTCATCTAAATAATCAAAGCTGTTCGCTTGATCAAGGAGCGTCTTCCTCTGTGGCTTCGAGCCGACTCCGAGTCCCAAGAAAATATCTTCAGAATCGGGCGTAAGGTTTCGGAGCTTCGGATTTTCCAAAGCCCCACATTGCATCAGATGCGCCAGTGTGACGACCCGTATAACGTTCTCGTCCAGCGTGTAATCCGGGAAGAATCTACTAAGCTGCCGTCGCTCATCCTCAGAAACGAGCCCCAGCAGGGCGAAGACCCGATCTCTCGGATCCTTGCACACCGACCTACGGTGACTCACGAGCAGGTCAGAGAGGGGTAGCAGGAACTCCGGGTGCTTATCAGGATGGCGACCTAGCGTCAGTGTAGCGCGGCGAAGGGAGCTGCCTTGTGATCTGGGAGCACCCCTGTGTGTTCGTCACCGAATTGCGCGATATTTGCTTTTCGGCATAACAATTCCTGGAAGTTCTCCCAGTCTATTTGAGCATTTCCGCAGTGTAATCGGACGTCCTTGCCTAGTAGGAACTCCTGGGTGACCCAGTAACGAGACCAGTAAGGCCGATTCGCTAGGTCATGTATTGAAATGTCCCAGTCCAAGTCGAACTCGACCGTGTTGACAGGTGAATTATGAGATAGCAAAGGCATATATTCGTCGGGCACTGGTACTAACCCCAGCCAAACAGAGACACAAGTTGCATCTCTATAGGTCTGGTCCATATGGCGGACTTGAGCGTTACGCTCGTTGTCGTTGTCTTGATCGATGCAGATTGCGTCAACCCATAGATATTTCCACTTTGCGTGAGATGCGGCAAGGCCTAAGTAATACAGACAAGACCATAGATTGGGCCTGACGCGAAATATCTGACCGTCCAGGTTGATGGTTTCCGACGGCGCATCGTTGCCCCATGTGTACGAAACGGCTGTGTAGGCTGGTGCGGTAGCTCGTGGCACATATAACAACCTGAAATCAAGACGTCGTTGACTGACTATGACCGGTTCCAGTAGCCGAAGATGGGAAGACCCTATGCTCTGGCTATATCTATAGTCCATCAAGTAGGCATTATCGTTCCAAGGTGAGAAGTTACCAAGGGCAATACCAGACTCCACGGATGCGGCACCAATCTTCGATTTGCACGAATGAATTGCCTTGTAGAGGTGGAAAGGGACAATAGGTTCTATGACAGCTGGAATACGATAGATGCAAATCAGGATAGAAATAAGTACCAGAGCCTGAGATGATGCGTTCACCTTTTTAGAGTTTTTCTTCAGCTCCCGAACTCCTCAATTCGTCCAGGTACAGATGCATGGGCGGATGTTGGGCATACTATACTGTTAGGCTTACTGCAAAGTAAGGCAGCGAACTGTTGTCTTTGCAAAGGTGCATCTTCATACGTTGCCCAGCAAGGGCTTGGTATTACTAACGGTTTATGTATTGCAGTTTAAAGACGATACCCCCTTGGCGTTGCTTGGGTCCATTTGAGGACTTACATCATGAGCTCAGTCAGTTCAGGTCCACCGTCCGGTATCTTAGTTTTAAGGTTATTCCAGCTTTGCCTGCGCCGAACTGTTAGCTGTCGAGAACAGATCTCTCGGGTCCAACAACGGACCGTCGCGGTTCCCCAACCTGGGCCAGGCCTGCATGGCTAAGCGTCAGTAATCGCCCAACACTGGAAGTTAGCGGGGTACCTGCAGCTACGGTTCTTTTTAAAGTCTTAGCCACAGCTGCGCCGCAAGCGCAGCCACAATCTCAAAAACAGGGCGTGATCTCGATGAGGTAGCCTCAAATATACATGAAAACAACTAAGAGAGCGCTGTACCGGAGTTATCTGAATCCAATCCCCACTAACGTTAATGGCTGTAATTTCCACTAGTTGCTGACCTAACTAAGTTACGGCCTAGCTATTTTAGCTAGCTCTGACAGACCTCTAGTTGTTATTCTGCTTCCAAAGCATTTTGGATGATTCTAAGTAACTAGAACAATGAGAATTACTTCGTATTTTAGACTTGGAAGATAGTATGCATAATGAATCACTAGGGCTAATCAACTGACGACGAGACAAGTGGTTGATTCATTTCGAGGTAAACTATAAAAGTTCGCGAGCTGTGACGAATCCCCCTTCAACCGTAGAATCTAGCAAACTTGCGCCAGACCTCGGTCATCAAGCTCCATGCGGTTCCCAACCAGGCGGCGCGAGTTCAAACCCGCTCTCGGTAAAGGCGGGAGCAACTAATGGTCATTCAAAGTCAGCCAAAGTCGGACGGCGCAGTCAAACTTCCCCCACCCCCTTCAAGACCCCCAAGAAGAGAAGAAGTAATCTCAAAAACTCACCTGTAGTACCAACCAAGGTCCAGTCCCCCCAGCTGCGCGCCCTCTGCCACTCGCCTCTCGCGACGACGACCTGCGGGCTCTGGGGCTGGCCCCTATCACTGTAGGCGCCCAGGACGTCGGGACCGAGGACGCGCTCCCGGACCTCGTCGCCGCCATCGCCCTCGCGCCACAGGTACAGCGACAGCGGCGCCCCCGCGTACCAGTGCCAGACCTCGGCGGCGTCGACGACGCGGTGCCAGCGCGAGAACCCCGTGGACCCCTCCAGCAGGTAGTAGATGGCGGTGCTAACGGAGCGGTTGCTGTTGCAGCCGTCGGGGCCGGGGAGGGGCACGACGAAGGGGTCCCGGAAGGTCTCCAGGTAGTACCCTCCCTCGACGTTGGGGGTCAGGCCGAGCGCATCGATGATCTGCTGCGCCGTGATGTTGTTTCTGGGCTCCAGAATTGGGATACGGGTTGCAGTGGTGAGCGCGGTATTCAGGAGCACCGCCGCGAGGGCGCTTGCGAGGATTGGAAACTTGAACATTGCATCACAATTTGGGTTGGACAGGACGCTTAGTTGCCTGGAAGACAGAAGCTTGGATGAAGACCGGCTTTTAAACAGAGTAGTTCTTGAGTTCCAGTGACGGAGGACTGTCTGGTCCGCTGGCTCAGTGAGAAATTGCCGCAACCCTAGCAGGTGGGTGCTGCAGCAAGGGTGGGCGCCAGATGAGGATATCCAGGGAACATGTAAGCGACCTGCCCGATATGGTCGTTATGGCGTCGTTGCCAATCGCCTTATTCGTCCCTCCCCAGCCGCAGCTGTGCCTGCATGATTTCCACGTGGATAAGAGACAAATGTATTACGGCATCGTACATCAAGAGATCTGAGACATTCAGGTTGCACATGTCACCGAATGAATGGCGCATACTAAACAGTGTTGCACGGACCTGCAACATCCAAAGGACGTCATGTTACATTGCAAGTCGGGAATGGCAATGATAGGCCAGGTGGACGTTAAAAGAGCAGTTAAATGGATAGGGGACGGCCCGGAATCAGGTCTAGTCTCCGCTATGGCCGCAGTTATATGTACCTATTATCTCTAGCGCCTATCGGCGGCACCCAACGGAGCGGGGAATAAAACCACCAAGCCCCCCCCCAAGAACCGCCGATTGATCAGCTGACCAGGGGGTACCATCCACATCCATCCGTTCAGCTACTAGACTCCTCAGCTACCCAGCCAGTCGCCCGAAGGTCCCCAGGGACGCCACCCAGCCCATGACGTTTCCAGAAACAGCCATTGAACCACCCTAATTCAAGACAGAGACCAACTATCACAAAGCAATCTGATCAATGGGCGACTACATCGTCGACGAGGCCGGGAACGGCGCTGTGGCCGCAGCTAGCCCCCCCAACCAGAGAGGCAATGCGGAGCGGCAGCAGTCGCCGAACCCCAACCCGGACCTGACAGGCCACAAGCTCCTCATACTAACGCCGTTCGACCTCCCGACAGGGTGGGCCGACGCGGCACGGGCGCGGTACCCGGGGCTCACGATAGAGCATAATCGGCACAACCCGTGGGTCGGGAGCGGCGGCCCACCCGAGGATGTCGACTGGAGCGACGTCACGGTGTTGATGACGGGGCCCGTGCTGCCGTCGCCGCGGGATGCCCCCCGGCTGCAGCTCGTGCAGCTCCAGAGCGCGGGGGCCAACTACGTGCTGGAGCACCCGCTGTTTAAGGATACGAAGGTCGCTTTCTGTACGGCGAATGGCGTCCATGGGTGAGTTGCGCCCGTCTAGCCTTGCCTGGCCAGGTGGACTCCCGTCGCCGCGGTTGCTGTCGCGTTCGGATATCGATGATTCGTCAGGACCCTCGCCTCAATTCAGTGAGTGGCTAGCTGACCGGGATTTCTTGGATGATTACAGGCCGCAGATCGCGGAATGGGTTATCATGACGTATCTCGCATTCCAACACCGCTGTACGTTCCCTGTCAAGTAAAACCCCCCGCAAAACCCCTATGCAGGCGCTCTGGCTTAGAATCCCACGTATGCAGTGCCCCATTACCTGGACAAGCAGAAGGAGTGCCACTGGGACCGCGATTCGCACGACATGGATACCCTAGACACGGTGCATCAACGAATGTAAGTGACCCCACCAGCCAACCGAACCTACCCACGTATCCATCTACCTCTTGTATCTACGCACCGAACCGCGACGCCTGTCTCTAATCAAGGAACCTGGTGCACAGCGGCATTCTGGGCTACGGCAGCATCGGGCGGCAGGTAGCGCGCGTGGCGACGGCGATGGGGGCCGAGGTATATGCGTACACAGCGCATCCGCGACCGACGCCGGAGTCGCGGCGCGATAACGCGTACTACGTGCCGGGACTCGGGGATCCGGAGGGCGTCTTGCCGACGCGCTGGTTCTCGGGGACCTCGGAGGCCGACGTAAACGAGTTCCTGGCGTCGGGGCTCGATTTGTTGGTCCTCGCCGTGCCGCTGACGCCGCAGACGCGCGGGATGCTGGGGCAGGCGCAGTTCAAGGTGCTGGCCGAGGCCGCCGAGAAGACGGAGGAAGGGGCCAAGAGGAAGAGGGGGAAGACCTACGTGGTGAACGTGGGCCGCGGCCCCGTCGTCGAAACCGGCGCGCTCATGGAGGCGCTCGACGAGGGCTGGATCCGGGGCGCCGCGCTCGACGTTACGGACCCGGAGCCGCTGCCGAGGGAGCACCCATTGTGGCGTAAACCGAACCTCATCGTGACGCCGCACGTCAGCGGCAACTCGACGCATTACATCGACCGCCTCATGGCCATCGTGGACATCAACCTCGAGAGGCTGAGCAAAGGGGAGAGGTTCATCAACCAGGTCAACAAGAAGCAGGGTTATTAAGTGTGAGTGTGCGTGTGAGGGAAGAGGAGCCGGGGGGGGGGGGTGTTAAGGGTGGTAGTAGGAGTACATAATCTCCCCATCCACCGGTACATGGCTGGTGACCGCGGTTTGCGCAGTTTCGGTTCGGTTTCGATAAGTGTTATAGAGATGGATCACAAGGAAGCAATGGACAGAACACTCAGCGACACAGTGCCATCTCATTTCTCGATTCAATGCTGGGATAGAACAACTCGCATTTCGCTCCAAATACCACAGCACCACCGTCGTACCCGAGTCTAGCACAAGATTACCCTCTAGCCCCCTCTAGCCCCCACTTCGTGGTCATGAATAGCCATAATATCAAGTCCCTGTCAATGCTAGACCCCTAGACTCCACTAATGCAACTGGCGCACAGGCCTCATTTCGTGACTTCGTCCCGACCGGTGTAGACTATCATGATAATAAATCGCAGAGTCCGTCCTCCAACTCCGTATCCCCATAATCAGTCTCCTGGGAAGCCGGGACGGCCCGCTGCTGCTGCTGCTGCTCCTTCCGGCTCTTCGCCTGGTCAAGCATAGCCAGCATCTCCTCGTACGAGCTCTTGGGCTTGCTGGGAGGTCGACGATCCGGCGTGTCGTGCTTGGGTCGCTGCATGGGCGCCCCTCTTTCCGCGGAGCAGGATAGCTGGTTCACAGTTTGGCTGCTCTGTCGGCTGTGAGGTGGAGCCGGTGCTCGGCTACCAGTATGCACTGTTTTTGCCGCGGAATTGGGCGTGCAGGAACCAATGACCGAGCTTTCCACTTCGTCCATGTGCTCCAGTAACAGCTTTTCTGCGGCCTCTTCCTCTTCCATGTTGAATTGATCCATATCTTCTTGCAACTTCCGGCGAGCGGTCGAGTCTTCCCATAGGGTGGTCTTACTGCGTTTCATCAAGAACTTGCGGTGTATATCCCGATGTAAAAACTGGTTTCTCGAGGTAAACAATGGTTTTGGCGAGGGACGGGGCTGCTTGTGTGGCTTTGTTGAATTGGTTGACTCCGCTTGACCTCCCATGACATCCGGTCGCGAAACACCATAAGAGCGGGATACCTGGCTTGCGACGTCCTGCGATGCGCCCTTTGGATTGTTCAAGCCTTGTGCATTTATACTGCCGAATTTCCCACAGTTACGAGGTTCAGAATCCGGTCCATCGCCTCCATTTGGTCTGCTAGACCCCTGTTCCCCTTGTGGACTTGAAGCGGCGTACCTGCCACCTGGAGATCCTGGAGTACTGTTTGGACTGTTACCTGCCATTCCAAATCCACGCGGCTTGTCATTGATACGCATATCGTTTACTGGTTGGCTATTCTTCCGTTGTTCATGTGCTTTTACGATGCTGTGGTAGTCTGGGGAGCTAATTGGCAGATCATTTGCTGTCTCATGGCCCGAAGCTGGTTTTCCCTCACCTCGCATCGCTTTCATCGGAAATTTTTCGGTAGAACTCTGCATCTTCCATGGCGAAGTTGCTTCATCCGCGAGTTGCATCCAGTCCTGCGATAGAAGGAAGTCTTGAGATGAGAAAAATGGAATATCCAAGGCGGGACGGTCCTCCTGAGGTTTGGTTGCCGGGAGATCATGCGAGGACTTTGGTACGCTATCGCATGAGAGACTCTGCTCTTTTGGCTTAGACCCAGATTTCTTATCGAATTCCTGGATACGGCAGGGGCCATTCGACAGAACAGACGCCCTTTGGGGCTGAACCTCCCTAATTGGTGGAGACGGCATAGACGCAGAATCCTGGCTTGTCGACATGGCTTTATCGTGCTTTTCTAACGGGCCGACAGAGTGCTCATATAATTCGCGCGCTTCCTGGGACGGGCTGGGGAAGAAGTCATCAAGGTGGCTCATTACGAGCAGCTGTGTGCTAGACGGCGGAACGGAAGAATCTTGACTAAGACGCTCGCTACCTGAGCTTGGTACAGATAGGCGACTATTATGTACATCCATGCTGAGGAATTTCGGTCTGTCGACAGTGTTGCCGGCTACGCAAACAGGGTATTTGAATTTTGGCGGACGTGAAGGTGGACGTGGAGGCGGACACATTGGGGTTCCGGGGCGAGAATTTGGGCGAGGTGATGAGATGATCGCCGATGGCATCTTAAACACATATTTTGATGAGTTGGCGGCTGGCGTGTGGGGTGTTGTGATAGACTTTGCGCCCAAGGGAGCTCTTAGAGGAGGGACATTATCTCTAACATGCACTTGTTCTGCGGGTATACTTCGTAGTGGCTCCCGTGCTTTCGAGTGTGGTACTTGCTCCATAAGTTTCTTAGTTTGTGTAGCTGCTGCGAAACCGGAATCACACGAGCAGGCGGGTCTCTCAGGTGAATCTTGCGGGTTCTTAGACTTTAGAGCTGGTGGCTGCTCGACTGGTAGGTCGTTTGGAGTGTGAGAAGGACCAAGTCCTCCAGACAGCTTCGCCGGTGACCGCTCGCTTTGTATCTGGCCATCCCGGGGTAGACTCTCTTCTTGCGACTCTGTAGAGAGAGATGCCTTCTTCCCGCTGCTCGTAGCATCAAGAGCCTCGTTTAGAAGCTTTTCGCAGATAAGCTCGTCCACCAAGATGTCGTCAACATCAAACTCGGATGGCTTAGGGGACCCTGGAGTGTCGCTGGTAACCCCCTTGACTTCTACCTCCGAGGCAGTTTGACTTGGGCTCTTGATGTCTTCTAGAGAACGCCTCGCGGGTGTGACATCCTCAGGAGTTGGTATCTCGGTTCGTTGTTTCTTCGCCGGGGGTTCCTGGGCCTCACCCCCAGCTGATAATGTTTCGCTGTCGCTATCCTCGCCATCCTGGCGCTCGTTCTGGGGCGCAGGAAGTTTGCCATTAGACTCTTTTTTCGCGTCAAAGCGTAAGAACCTAGACAGCGTGTTCTGGGACGGGTGGACTTCGACTAGCGGCAATCCTTTCTTCTTTTTCTCCGCTCGTTCTTTCTCCTCCTTTTCTCGCCTCCTATCACGAGCAGCCCTAGCCCTAGCTTGATTCTTCTCCTTCTCGAATTCCCGACGTATGCGATCCTGTTCGAAAAGCTCCTGGCGTCTCTGCTCGGCCTTTGACAGCTTCGGTCCCTTTTTTTTCTCCTTGTAGGCTTTCTTGGCTTGCTTGGTTGTCATAGGAGGCCTGCTAGGCCGGGACACTGATGAGGCGTCGAAGTTGCCATTGATGGCAGAGGGGGCATTTGGTATGACGGAGAAGGTGTTCTGGACCGGTGCCATAGTTCGGCCATGACCTTGAATATTATGATGGAGTCCCAAGCATCATGCAGACGATATATGACCAACTACATGGAACAAACGCTGGCGGGCAAATGGAGACTGCAGGTTTGTATGCAAGTAAAGGTTGGAATTGGAAACGCGCAGGAACGCGAATTAATTGACTTTCGGATAGTTGCAGTTGCTGTTGCGGGGCTGATATCCACGAAAGCATGTGATTGATCGCATGAATTGACGGCTCCACTTACGGGATGCTGTGGACTGTAACCCAGTTATTGTGTATGCTATTAAGCATGAATCTTTACCAAGCGGGGGCCGTTCTTCAGACTCTCATAAGGCCAGCTATTTATAGCTCAGTGTGTACCTTTCGTACCGATTACACATGATTCACGGGGGACAAGAAGGTCAATTACGTCAGGTACCGTCATTTCATAATTACGTACCATCATGAAAATTCATCGCTTAAGACTAAAAATACATCTCCGCTAGCGCCTAGGGGATATATATATATACACACTCCTCTCTCCTATTTCCGTCACAAACGCTCATATCAGCGAAATTAGCAGTAACCCATAGGGCAACCGGCCGTGGTACCAAGTACGTCACCGGAAACGCCACCGATTTGCAGAGCCGCGCCAATGACACCGCCCATGCCCTCACCGGCTATGAGGCCGGCGGCGACGGCGTAACCGTAGAGGTCGAAGGAGGCGGGCTTGCAGCGGCGCCAGCCATAGGCGAGCAGGGCGCCGAACATGGAGGCCGTGGTGAATACCGGGTTGGGTAGAACGAAGGAGAGCGCGATGGCGCCCCAGTTGGGCAGCCAGTCGCGGTAACGCTCGCGGTCGCCGACGAGGTAGAAGTGCCGGAATACGACCTGCCCGACGCAGAGGACGCCCATGGCAATGGAGAATATGCCCGACGACAGCGGGATCGAGACGTCCGGGTCCGTGACGGCCTGCGCGACGGCCGCCTAGGCCGCCACCGAGGGCACGCCGAAGGCGCAGTGCTCGGCCTCCCCGTCCAGGATGCACGGGTAAGCCGACGTGAACAGCACAAACATGCCCGGCGCCAGGAACACCGAGATCAAGGTGCCCAGGGCTTGCGCGTACCACTGCTTGATGGGTGGCGTTCCCAGCAGGAAGCCGGTGCGGAAGTCGCTCGTCAAAGTCATGGCGACATCAGCGCCGCCAGACGCCAGGCCGCCAGCAACGAGGTTGATGCGCTGCGCGTCCTTGATGGCCAACCCCTGACCGGAGGTCACGCCGCCGAGAACGAGCTGGCTGGCCTTCGAGGCGGCCGTCAGTGGGGTCTGGTCAGTGACGGCGCCGATCTGGATCGCCAGGAAGGAGAACATGAAACCTAAGACACACGCCAGGATGGTCAAGCCGGCCGTCATTCCCCACTGGTAGTGGAAGATGAGGATAGCGCCGACGATAGTAAGGATGAGGCCAGAAGACCACATCCAGATCTGAACCTGGTCCTCGGGCCGCGCAGGGTCCGGAACCATGTTCTCGACACCCTTGATCTCGTTGGCGGCTTTCTCTGAGAAGTACCTTGAGTGCTTGCCCCGCTTGACCAAGATGTCGTTGATGGTGACGCAGCTCTTGTGCCAGACGGTCTTGCAGGCATGCCCGATGACCTTGTATTGGACGACCAGCTCGGCCATGGACGTGCAGACCATCATCATCACGCCAGGCCACAGAAGCCAGTATCTCGGCGAGGGTGTTTCATGACCCAGGTTGCTAAGCTTGGCGTAACTGTAATAGCCGTGCCATTCCGGGGTCGTCTCGTCCCACTGCGGCGCCCCTATACACTCACCAATCGCGACGAGGATAGGTCCGATGATGGCCCACGCGATGACGGCGCCACCGAACATGGAGAGGGCCGAGTTCATACCGATCAGGATGCCGCTGCCGATGAAGGCAGGCGTCCATTCAAACCACCAACCCCAACTTTCGATGTGCATCGCCCAGCTGGTATAGCCGCTCCAGATGTGAATCCAAGTGAAAAAATGCCAGTCATACAAAATGCCAACGGCATAGTACGAAGCGACCCGCTGCACCAGAGAAGCAAAAAATGCAAGGGCGAGAGCCTTTAGCTTGCTTAATGCTTCCCTGGCTCCTGCAACACCAGCATGCATCGACTTGATAGTCAAGGCGACGGCAGTAGGTGTCGGGAACAGCAGCTTTAGCTCGCGGCCGACCTGTATAATGAAGAATTTTCGCAAGGGAGTAACGAAGAAAAGGCCAAAGAACGAGCATACGAGCGTGATGGTGATCAGAGAACCGTAGCTGTCCTTTGGCGTCATCTCAATGGTCTTCAACTGGTACATGGCCGGGATGCCAGCCACGAAGATGCCGGCGATACCACCAGCCCCGGTGGCAGCGGCTTGGATGATGCTGTTCTCCTGGGGCCCAAACGAGCCGCCGAGGATAGGAACGTTGCCGAAGGTCTTGGAAAGAATGTTGACAATGCCATAGCCGAAGATGGCTCCGAACATAGATGCCGGGAACGTAAAGCCTGTCTTGAGACCTACATATTATTAGCGGTAGCACACATAGGGGTACGCAGCGTGGTAAATGTGACTGTATCGTGATGCTCTACTAGGAAGCATCCCGTGATTTCTGTACGACTCACCTAGGTATAAGTTCGACGCGTTGACTAGACATCCGAGTATGATACCGACAAGGACTGCGCGGGCGGTCAGGGGATTATCTCTATGGGTAACGCTCCCATCCAGCTTGAGGGGGACGTAGAGGTCAATGTCCTCTTCAGCTACGCTGCCAACGTCGATTTTCGCATCGTCCTTCTCGTCCACCAACGTCGTCACCTTCTCGACGCCAGGTGTCTGCGCCATGAGGCCGACGAAGCCGGCGGGACGAGCCTCTGTCGACGCCATAGCCGTGGTTAATAGGCAGGCTGACTGATCCAAGATGAGATTGAATTTCGAGTTTGGGCAATGAAGGAGGAAAGCAGGAACCGCCGCGTAGGAGAGGAGGGGGAGGGTCGCCCAATATAAACTACCAAGGTCAAGGTTCTGCCGCACCTTATCACATCTAGCCGAGGCCCTCACCCAGTAGCAGCCATACAGATACCCATCTCGGCTACATTATCAGTGACGAATTGAATTTTCACCTTTATCTACAACAGACCTTGACCGACCCTGGCGGCATAATCGAGCCGCCCGGACGGGTATTCAGCAGATAAAGCATGGGGAATCGTGTAATCAAGACTTGGCCAATGGTAATACTTGGTTATCCAAATTACGCATAGCGGAAACGATAGGAAGGACCCTAACGCCCTAGCAAGCGATCGGTCGAACTCCAGACTCTCCATTCATAGACACGAGAGAGATACGGAACGAGACGTCTAGGCTAATGAGATGCGGAGGTAGTCAAACCAGACACAACATAGCCAATAGCGGGCACCATCAGATCAACATCAGACCACTCAAAAATAGGTACGACCAGTGCCCAGTCGAGCTTCGGCAAGGGTAACAACGAACCAACTCGGAACCCCAACCCACATGGGGAAACGTCGCCATCCGACTACACATGCCCTGCGCATCTGTCTCCAGGATATCTCCAGAACCAGCCAACCTCACTCATCATCGTGATGTGGCTTGCCTCCGGTATCTGACAATACGTATGCCAGTGTTACGGACCGAATCGCCTAGGTGGTCGACAGGTTCTTAGGTATTACCTGGGGAAGATGAAGGGGCAGCGCATCTTAAATTACGGCATGGAGTTGTAACACATATCCAGGGTTAGGGTAGTTAGCTCCGTCTGTGGCATAGGCGAGGACGCTAGCCGGGATACAGGTGGAGGCGGTCTCGGCGCCAAAGCTTACTTCCTAGTTAGTCTGTCAAATCGTCGCCTCAACTTGGATAGCGGCGAGATTTCTTGATATCGGCCATGCCATGGGTGCAGTACCTTACAGCTCTTGCTCGTTGCCCCACAACGATGCCGACGCGCCCAATACCGAAATGTTTGCTGCGTTCTTCGTGTAACTTTGGAACAACATACATGCAACTCTTTATCGGCCCTGGATGGACGGATGATTCCATTGAACATGTGTTGCCATGCCGACTTCCATCTGCGCCACAATGCCATCAGCGTAACCGTTGTCGCCCTGCGCATGTGACATCGGATCTAATGAACCCGCCAGTGAACTATCAACTGCTCAGCATACGGCAGCAACATCATGGCGTGGGTTCGACCAGTTGCCGACCTCGGGCACTCCCAATCGGACCGGCTCGTTGGCCATTGTAAATAGCGCCGCCATCAACCTCCAACTCTATAGGCGTGACTCGACCGACTGTGGGCATCCAGCTCCGACTATCGCGCTGCCCCCGTATTGGTTTGATGACTGCTTCAGCTGGTTATGGTTCTAGAGCGGCTGCCGCGGCGAGAAACCGCAATCACGCTTGTAGATGGCATCTGATTGAGGCGGTTGTGAGATAGCGACGGTGTGGCGCCGCCGCGGGTCGCATTACCCACCGAGGCCCAGGGGCAGAATGCAGCTACTCCACAACGGGTTATAGCCAGGATTCAACGACTGATTCCACCATTGCAGCCTCAGTGTATAAATTCTATCATCTCATCGCTCTCTAGACACAACCCTGCCATAACATGATTGACCGTGCAAGTGGTGGTATCAAGCATGATCCAAAGATTATGCCCAGAGTGCTGCGTTTGTGCAAGCCCCCTGGGAGAGATGCTCTGCATTGCGAATAGCGCTGGGGGAATTCTCCCGACGCATTGGTAATTCATGGACTGAGCATAGTCAACTCGCCCAGCCCGCCCAGCACGGGTAGAAGAAGCTTGATCAGCTCCAGTCAATGCTTCGCCAGCACTAATACAGCCTAAGCCAATATCAGATCTGCATGACTATACATGGATCTCGATAAAAGACTTGACCCTCATATTCCTTAGTCAGGTCCCCTAATCCCGGATTAGATATACACGCGAAAGAATCTCACCAATCTCCTGCCACCCTTTTGACCTAGCACGTGTGGGTTCACACGGACGACCACTTTGCGGGCACCAAAGGGATGCTCGGACATTGTTTCCAGCAGTCTCTATGGTCTATGTTATCGATAACTTTTACGTAAGTGAACCAGTTCCCTCTTTGGGAAAAGCGGGCAATCCTGGGGAACCCAAAGGGGGTTCCGTGTGGGCCCACATGCGTAGATCGAAAAAGAGATAATAACAATGGTATCCAAATGACCATGCATTTGGGGGAATCCAATTATCAATGGCTACTACGGGGGTTGGCGCTACGTGTGTTCTTATCTGATATAATCTAACCAGGATAGGGGATAGGGGATATGCATGAGATTCCCTCTAGCCCAGGAGAGATGAAGTCCTAAGTGATGAACAGTATCTTTACGAGAAAACGCCCACGTTTCAATGTAGACACGAGCTAGCAATGCATTAAAGTATGAGAGCTGAAATATTGTTCCGCCATAGTGGGGCGCCTTACATTTTTCGGCACTATTCAGATTCGACACAACGCCTTGAGAGCGCTGGAAGCTCTAGACGACCAAAAGCGTGAAATCACCATACATTAACTACATTCAGCAATCGCCTATTGCAATCACTATTGTGAATACTGGCGTAACCACCACTACAACCTAATCACCGTTATCACCAGCTAGCATTCCATCCGTTCCTTAATTGCCGCTTTTAGTTTCTCTAAAATGGCAACAGGCAGTAGAACATACGAATTGACTATAATATGAAAAAATATATGTAGAAGGTTGTTGTATATTCTGTCATGATTTACTATACCTCTTTACCAGTACTTAATGGCTCTTGGGGTTGCGGATATTTGAAGGTCCAACAGCGGCTTCCTCTTAGGTGCTCTCCTTGGTTGTCCTATCCATGAGGGCTTGGTTATTCATTGCCACACCCTGTTACTGAGCCCTAAAGGTTTATGTTGCTTGTCGTTACTAAGATATCGTTCCGTCCGCCTTTCCTTTTTGACTTCCCGCTCTCCCTTTTCAGGCCAGGGCCACCATCCCTACAGAGGCATGTCGTCATATATCGCATTGTAGGCCTTTTGCGGCTTCCAGGCTTGAAAGTTGTAGATCATGCGAGAGTTAACATTCCAAGCAGTCATGGTGCATAATCGTTCGCTTCGAGAGGTGGCTCAATCTGAAGTTGCTCAAGATCTCCGCGGTAAGTGGCGTAGAATTGCAGGTGGGCAATCCACCGTGCAGGCTCTTGTAGATCTGCCAGAAAGAGATGCCGCGACATGGTGAATTGGGTTCGGATGGTTCGGATAACTGCTTCGCCTCTTTCATGTTCGATGTATCCATCTTCCTGGACCATGTTGGCGGCTGTCCAATGAAACCCCTCGCGCATCAAATGCGGGACGTCATCGCACTTGACCTGCATATGACCACACCAGGGGTGCTCATTTAGGTTTAAGACGGCAGGGTCGGGGGGAAACAAGAGCTCAATCGTGGGTATCCTTTTATCGTCATGGAAGAACATTCCGCCTATGGCTGGACCGGCCTTGCAATGAATTTGGCTAGAAGTCATATCTTGATAGCACTTGTCGTTCCTAGCCCTGCTCATAGGGAGGGGGTGTAACTTCTGGGGCGTCGTCAAGAAGTTTCGTTATCGTTGCCATTTTGATATGCCGACAATGATTTCGTGTGTTGATGGAGGGCAACTCTACTTTCATACTAGCTAGCTATATATATTTGTCTCTATTTGACTTGAGTTTTAGAGATGCATTGCGCAAGATCCGTATTCGTCCCACTAGGTTAAGTAGGGACCTGCCATTTAAGTTTTACGTAGGTTTCTGCGCCGCAGATAGGCGTAAGCCCATTATTGTGATATACTATGGGCTGAGACGGAACCTTACAGACTAAATAGAACCCTTCGTCGGGTCTCTATTATGGCAGTGGCTAGCCTGCTACTCCTTAACGTTTCCGCTTTGGAATCAGGGGCGCTCATTTCTTGCTTCAAATTCACCGTTGTATACCCTAAAGTGTAGGGGCTCACTGGTCTTGCCACTTCTGCAACTGAAATATCTTTCTGCCTTTAGAGCTTATAAGGTATGGCAATGGGGTAATTCCTCAGACGCTATGGCCGGTGTAAATGGTTATAGCCTGGCCGACCTCCCTACGGTTATTATTTACGACGTATATGAGCGGGATATAGGTATGAGTATAAGGATTGGGTGATAAGAGTGGTAAAATAGATTGAATTCAATTTTAACAAGTAGTAATCCGTCCCAGTAACTCTAGAATTAGATGATGGTTAAACAGAATGTGATCTCGTAGATGTCCGTACACTTTTAAATAAAGTTAACCTCAAGCCCTAAGCACATACTGAACTTGAATCGTACATCGACTGTATATGCAGAGGGTCAGGTTATATTTCGGAGGCCACCAGCAACACAAGACGGGCAACATAAACTCCGACGCACCTGAACGCTTGAGATTTGCCTTTGGGGGGGGGGGGGGGGGGTGGG